>LPNX010521677.1:118935-136435 GCA_001517045.1 Pseudotsuga menziesii
TAGAAATTTCCTCCTTATTACAAACTGTTTTGAAACCTTCAAGATGGCACTGCAATGTTCAGAATACTTAAATGCAGTGGAAAACTGTCAATAGATATGGATATTGTATATTAACACTTTCACTTAAATGCCTGCATCCAAAAGAATTAAGACAGCTTTATATGTTCAAACATAACATCTCCATAAGCACATCGGATCAAGTTGGACTGTCAGCATGAAAAGAAGGAACAAATAGACCAGCATTTGCAAAATATTTATCCCAGCCACAAACTGTCATCAACTCTTGTACATTCAGCCTATATGTCCTGCATTCATTCGAGCATGTTTCTTCCAGCAAAACTTTCACACATCATGACAATTCCACAGTTTTATACACCACTCAAATATATTAACAAAACAGCCTCTGTGCATAACCAGCAAATCCATGAAAATTCTGAGTGCTGTCTTCTGCAATTTCTAGTGAATTAGGTTAGAGACAAAACTTCCTTCAATCAGCTCCTTGCAATCACCATGCATCATCACCAGAATTTTGAATATATGGGAGAACAAATATAACTATCTGTCTTCACATAGTCACTACGATTTCACACACTGAAAGCTTTAAGTTCAATTGCTCTGTTCCTTCAAATTCTTTATCACAGCTCCTGGTGATTATTTTAGTGGTGAAAAGTTTATCTTATGTCCAATTCTATCATGTTTAACAGCCAATTTCTTCGAATCACCGAGGAACCAGAAAAACCCAAATTTTGAGCTAAAAGGGTTTTGCAGCAATGTACATACCAATTTTTTGAATATCGTGGCTTAAGGCTTCGTTTTAAAGTGGTAACGGTCTTTCCTCAGGTGCACAAATGTCTCCAACTCCTTTCCTCAACCATAAATGCAAGAATTAAGAAGCCCTAACTTTCTGCTAGCACTGCAAGTGCTGTCTTTCTTCACGGGAACATAATCCAGTTTTTTAGCGCTCTGATCCTTCTCCACGAACTTGCCTTCCTATAAAAACGCATGTGGAACGAGAAATTTGACAGTTCAAACCGAGATTTGATGATTTATCCAACTAATTCCACGTTTTTAGCAATCATGAACCCGTTTTGGCTGCGTGACTGAGATCGGCTGAAATGCGTGTCTAAACTGCAGTCACACGTGTTAAACTATCTTGCAAAAGACAATCAATCACTTCCAGATGATACCCATGATGAAAAACTGCAAAAAAATTTGAAAAATAGAAAAGTGCGATTTTCTTGTAGCGCTGTCTTTGTTAATTTTTCCAGTAGCGCTACAAGAATATTTCCTGAGCTAATTTCTCGCTGTTTTACAACTTTTTGTCAAATCGTTGGAGGTTTAGAGGATTGTTAGGCTTATAAAACAAGTTTACTTGCTCTCTAAACATATCATTGAATCAACCTTGGAACATAATACTTTCTTTACCCTTTTTAAAATCTAAACAAACCATTAAAAATCAAATGAAATCTAAAGAGATTGTGTTGAAAACCTATTCAATCAGCAATAAAACTTCTAAGGAAACCAAAACTCAAAATTAAAACCAAAAAATTTAACTGAGGGTGATAGGGAAACAAACCAAAATTGAAGAAAACAAACCAAAAATGGAGAACAATTACTAACTTAACAGAAACCAAGATTTCAAATTCAAGATAACTCTTTTGAGGCCAGGAATATGAGTTTCATTTTTTACCTCTGTCTTCGGGAAGCTCCCAGCTTGGACACCATAGGATTGTAACATATGGTAAACAGAAATATTCATTTGTTCCTCATTCCCATGCCATTTTGCACTTTTGTGCTTTTGGACTTTTTGTCCTTTCTGAGTCCTCCTGCATGCCTTATTTCTGAATTTTTATTCAGGATTTTCTATCCATAGTGTCCTTTTGTGTGAGAGATGTATTTAATTTTCAGCTCACGGACAAAGAACTTTGGAAATTTTGTACTCATATGGTTCAGTACTTCATTTTGATACATATTGATTTCTTAGGAGATTTTTTACTCTTATTTTCCTTTTGGCTTTCAATTCTTGGCATGGGATCATTTATATATAATATATTGTTTACCCTGCTTCCTTTCCATGGGTCTTTTGCTGTCACCCCCTAAGACATTTTAAAATGTGAGAGGGATGGAGCCTCGAAATAGTATTCCATACCTTTTGATCCTGAGTTATTTTACAAGGATTAAGTAGGACTTCAATGTGTTCATAGCCATTTAGGAAAACTGCTAAACTAGAAGAAATTCTTTGAGATAAATCAATAGTACACAGTCTTATAACCAAGGATTTTAGTTAATCCAGAATTTTGATGCTCTCCATGCAACCAAAAGTTTTCTTTGAAATCAATCAAAATCTAACTAAGAACAAACAGAAATAAAATAAATAAAAAATAAACAACCAAATGAGTTTATTTATGTACAAAATAAAAACAAAAATAGGAAAAATAAGGTTTGAGAACTAAACCATTAACTGGTAAGTTCTCTTCCCACCCCTATAAATCTTGCAACTTGTAGGTTGAGGGGCCAAGCTTTGCTGTAATCTGAGAAGGGACTACCCATAACTGTTGAAACTTTGTGTGCTTCCCCTTTTCATCATGTGGGTGATCCCACTTAAGAACCAGATCTCCCACTTCAAATTCCTTTTTTCCAGCTTTATGCTTATCAAACCACCATTTCACTACTTCCTGTTGATGCTTAAAACGTTCTTTGGCTTTGGACCTAGACTCTTCCGCCTTCAAAATATTATAGATTCTAATCTGTAGGATTTCATTATCTGTGCCTCTAGACTCCTAAGATATTATGGAATATGGTAGCATGATGTTGGGAGGAAGAATAGCTTCTTTTCCATAAACAAGGGTATATGGTGACACACCTAAGGAATTATTGGGTGTGACCCTATCAGCCCAAAGAGAATTCAATAATGCTAAATTCCAACTTCTCTGGTTTTCTATCACATTATTTTTTAAGATCCTAATCATATTCTTGTTTGTAGATTCTGCCAAACCATTTCCTTGTGGGTAATAGTTTGCAGAATAATGCAACTTGATTCCTCTTTCATGAGCAAATGCAGTTAATCTAATAGAAGAAAAATAAGTAGCATTATCAAAACCAGGGAAATTGGAACCCCAAACCTGGTCATAATATGATCTTGCAAGAAATCCATGACCACATCTTCATTCACTTTATGTAACGGAATGGCCTCAACCCATCTAGTGAAGTAGTCAGTTGCCATCAAAATGTATTTGTGCTGCAAGGAAGAATTTGGTTTTATCTCTCCAATGATATCAATCCCCCATTGCTCGAATGGTTCTGTTATCATCACAGGATTCAATGGTCCTGCTATTTTGGCTTGTCTTCCCCCACACCTCTGGCAGATATCACACTTTCTGACATGGGAGTGCGCATCCTTGAACAGTGTGGGCCAATAGTATCTGGCTCTGAGAATCTTGTGGGCTGTCATATCTCCAAAAAAATGACCTCCAGCAGGCCTATCATGTAACTCTGTTATGACCTTCTTTGCATCTTCTTTCTCTAAGCATTTGAGAAGGACTCCATCATAATTATTTCTGAATAATATTCCATCAATGATATGATATGCAGCTGATTTAAGGCGCAACGCTCTTCGTTGTTTGGAATTCCAATGTTCTGCCAACAATCCTTCTTGAAGGTAATGAACAAGGTCTTGGTACCAGGAATATGGAGCGGTGAAAAGAGGACATACATGCATCATATGTAACTCAACTTCATTTTCCCAATTGTTTTCTTCATTGCCTTTAGCCTCAGCCATTAGTTTGCACAATCCCTACCCCTTTAATATAGATGCTAGTTTGAATTCGAGATCATGTTCTTGTAAATATGTTACCCAGTTGCCTCTTCTTTCTCCTAATTCCTTTTGTACAAAAAGAGACCTTACAGCTCGGTGTGGAACTATTACCTTAGTCCGGTTCTTAAGTATGTATGGCCTGAATTGTTTTACCGCTTTGAAGACTGCATAAGCTTGTTTATCCACAGGTAGGTAATTCAATTCAGCTTCATGCAGACCATTGCTCATAAATGATATGGGGTATTCATCTCCCCCATCTTCCTTCTGTGTAAGCACCGCTGCCAATGAATCAACAGACGCAAAAGTGTACAAAATAAAATCTTTTTCGAAATTTGGACTTTTATGAGATGGTGCATGTGCAATAGATGTCTTTATCTTACTGAATGCATTCTTATCCACATCATTCCATTTGAATTGTACACTTTGTTTCACCATTTGCTGTAAAGTTTTGATAATTTGGGCAAAATTTGGTGCAAACCTTCGCACAAAATTAATTGTCCCCATGAATGATTGCATACCTTTTTTGTTATGGGTAAAGGGATCTGTTCGATTGCTTTAATCCTTTCTGGGTCTATAGAGATCCCTTTTTTAGAAACAACGTGACCCAGTAGCTTTCCTTCTATAACCTCAAACACACATTTCCTAGGATTCAGTGAGATGCCATATTTTCGACAACACTCGAAAATTTGTTTTAGATGGAATGTGTGTTCTTCTCTCTTCTTTGAAAATATCATGACATCATTGAGATATACTAAAACACTACGGCCAATCATATCGTGGAAATATATATCCATGTCCCTCTTGAAAGTAGCTCCAGCATTGATGAGTCCAAAGGGCATTCTTCTATAAGAAAAAGTTCCCCACTTTGTTCTGAATGTAGTTTTAAGTATGTCCTCTTCAGCTACTAATACTTGATTATAGCCATAGAATCCATCTAATAATGAAAATAACTCAAAACCCGAAACCATCTGCAATATTTGTTCCATGGGTGGGACTGGATAGTTATCTTTATCCGAAGCACGATTTAGGTTTCTGAAATTTACTCATAGCCTGATTTCTCCAGATTTCTTCCTCACTGGCACCAAATTCAAAACCCATTCCGAGTGTCTGACTTTGAATATAATTTTAGGATCCAATAATTTTTTCACTTCACTCTGAATTAAAGGTTCAAGTTTTGGATGCATCTTCCTCAAAGGGTGCTGATAAGGCTTGACTCCAGCTCTAATAGGGATGACATGTTGTATAATCTTGGTGTCATATGTTTTAATCTCTTCATATGTCCAGGCAAACACATCTTTATACTGTTTGAAAAAACTAATGAACTTATTTCTTTCACCTGGAGAACAACACTTTCCCAAATTTACATATTTGGGTTTAACTTCAGTTCCCAAATTTATCAGCTCGAATTGTAAGGACAAGCTGTGAGTCTTGACATTTGCTGGCCTTCTAAATTTGTTTTCTAGATCAAACATTCGCTCTAAGGTCCTGACTCCTTTAGGAATAAAGTTTTCAAATTTTAATTTATCGTGGTGTTCTTCATCATCGATTATTGCTCTTTTGAAGGTTTCATCATTCAACAAACATTCCAAGATTTGTTGATCATCATCAAAAACTCGTAGATTGGTAATCATGTCTAGATCGAAGGCCTGAAAAGTAATTCAATAGAACATCTGTTATTTGAACGTACAAGCCTTGCAGCTGAGGTAGCTAACAAGTCATCCGCTGCATTCTTTGGTCTAGGAATGGATACAATATTAAATGCATACAAATTTGTCAGCAAATCCCACACTTCATTCTGATAAGCTTTTAAATGAGGTGAAATGCAATGTATCTGATTTCGAATTTGCTTTACAATTATTTCAGAATTCCCATACACTTTCATATTTTTTACTTTTAGTTCAATTGCTTTCCTTAGTCCTTGAACTAGTGCTTCATATTCGGCTGTATTATTGGTACATTCAAAATCTTATCTACATGAAAGAAAATGTTTATTTTTCTTTGTATCAATCAGGACACAGCCGACTCCTTATCCTTCCAATGTTTTAGATCCATAAAAAAAAGTGTCCAAAAACTATCAACTTCTACTGGACTTGAATAAAAAACTACATCTGAAACTAAGTCTACTATTTTACAATCAAACTCATCAGCCCGTGAAAATCGAAGGAGATTAGGCTGGGTGTCTGGTGTACCACTGGCTTCTTCCACTTGGTAATTTCTTGGTTCTAGTTCAATGAAGTAATTTCCTAATATAGAATTCACTGGTTCATTCTTACCCTCCAACTGAGTAATATTGTGCTTCATGTGGGGCTCTCTTAATACTTTTATTTGATTGGGACTTCCCTTATGAGGCAACCACAGATGTGACCAATCTGATGCAAAATATCCATCTAGCTTTGCTAACCAATCCCGACTTAAAACAAGTCCATAAGACTCAGGTATGTCTGCTACTACAATATCGATGAACTGACATACCTTTTCATTTGAAGATAAGAGAATTAGAACATCTTCCATTTCCCCAATTACCTTCACAGTTGTTCTGTCTAACTGAATAACCTGCCGAGCAGATGGTTTAGGTTGTCCATTTATCTTCTTGCAGACTGAAAGTGGCATAACATTTGCTGATAACCCCGAGTCTACTAAACAGTTGTGCACGTTATGGTTGAAAATCTCAAAAGTTAGGAGAAATGGTGGGGTTTTGTACTTAGAATTACCTCCCACACTTGCTTCACCAATTTCTTCTTCTTCAGGTTGGTTGTCAGTGGGAAGCTTTTCCTTTGGTACTTCAAGTGCTTTAACAATTTTTCTTTTTGTTGAGGTACATTACACGTTTCAAATAATGAAATATTTGCCTTAGCCCTTTTAATGTCCTCCACAATATCATACCCCATCTTATGTTCTTTGAGATTCATTTTTACATTATCAACCTTCTCTTCAATAGGCTTAACAAGCATGTTGATTTGCTTTAGATCTTGACTGGTAATGGTAAACTTAGGAATTTTATCAGCTGTGGTGTTCTTCCATATTTTCTTCATATTCTCTTGAAATTTCTTAATCTTCGGAAGTATTGAATTGTCTTTATTTAACAAACCTTGACTTCTTGTTGTCACATTTGTTTTTGATGTTTCTTCCTGTTTCAGTGAACCTTCCTCTTCTATATCAAATAGTGAGACACAGTCCCATAAAACTAAAGCATCCTCTTCTTGTTTTTCTATGGGTTGATTTTTTTTTCTTCCTCCTCATCATCTTCTGTTAGTTTGGATTCCAATAGCTGATTCATTACTAATGTCATTGAATTTATCCATTGGGGACATTTTTTCTCAGAATGAGACTGCTGATGAAAGGTGCAAAAATTATCCATACCTACCTCAGTTAAATTCATTGATGCAGGACTGTGTGGAGGAGTTTTAGATTGATTGTTGTCTTCTCTCCTTTTATAGTAAGGCTTATATGCTTTATGAGCTTCCTTTTCTTTTTCCAAATCTATCACTCTATTAGATAGCTTCTGCATCATCTTCACCATCCCTTCAAAATCATGTGATTGCTCATCCTTAGGCTTAGTTAGTAACAACGATTTCTTATCAAAAAATTTTCTTCCGATTGCACAGGATAATCTTCTATGCTTTCCTTCTCAGCCTCTACCCTCTCAGCTTCTTCATAAGTTTCTGAAAATGTAGGCTTGACTGACATCTTGGCAAACATGGCCAATTCAGGCCCACGAGCTGAAGTATAGTATTCAATCAGAACTTTATCAGCTGCAGAAAAATTCTTTATATAAGCAGCAAATCTTTGAGTGAAATTGTGCACTTTTTCTTTTCTTTCTTTCTTTAAAGCGCATAACCCTTTCATTAACGCTGCATGGGTTTTCTGGACTGCATATTTGCTTCTAAATATTCTTTCAAATGTGTCCCAGTTTGTGATTGAATTTGCAGGCAAAGAAAAATACCATGAGGCCGCTACTCCTTTCAGGGTATGTGGAAACAATCTGCTGACTACATCTTCATGTTCTCCAGCACATAGACCTTCTATAACCAAGTAAAATCTTTGCAAATGATCATCTACCAAAATATTTTCACTTGGGTCAAATTTAGGCATCATTTTATCAAAAGCTTGAGGAAAATCATGCAAAGGAGGTGCTAGGTTTAATGGTGACCTAGCCCTCCAAGAAGGTGGTGGATTTGGTGGATTGGGTGGCTGATTTGCGTTTACATTTTCCATGATAATGGGTGGAGAATGAGGTGGTGAATGAACAGGGGTATGAAAAGGTGAATAGTAAGGTGTATCTAGGCCCAACTGATTCAGAGGCTAAACAACTTCCTGTAAGGTTGTTTCTACCATTTCTTCAAAATATTCAACCAACACTGCGTCTTTCAATATAGGGTGGTCTTTCTTATGATATTCTCTTCTGGGTCTTATGATATTCTCTTCTGGGTAAGGCAGGGATAATCAGTAATCCTCCAATCTTCTTCACATAAGCCCTAGTAATTCTTATCAAATCATCAACTACTTCGTTATCGACAGAATACAGATGCTCTTTACCCTTCTCTTCAGGAATTGGATTGGGAAACAAACTGCTCTTAGAATTGTTACCGGTGGAGTAATTTTGAGGAAATGGGTTTCCTCAGCCAGCCATGCACTGGATGCCCTCCTTCTAGCACCAAAAACTATTGAGGCCTAGAAAATTGTAGGTAACAATAGTAAGGGATTCTCCCCAATAACGTTCCCAACTAGCCCGTTATTGTTTGGTATGGGGAATCCGTCCGGTTTATGATTCGGCTACCGTAGGTCAAGTAACAAAATAAAAGTTTTTACTGTTTACGGCCTGGTCCACCGTGTGTATTTTTAGTTTTTTGTGTTTAAGTATGATGTGCAAGTGCCTATCTAAAAATGTAGATTTATAGAGATAACAAGGAGTGGTCACAATGTGATGCGTAGTTTCTTACCTCTCGTCTTAACTCTCTCGCATCTAAATCACACACAGCAAGAAACTAAAACTAACTATCTAACCTATCCCTAGGGAGCAAGATTATCATTTATCAATGAGTAATGTAAATATGTGCATGCATTAAGAAAAATCACAGATAGTTGTTTCTTATTTCAAAACACATGAACATTAATAGATATATGAACAACAAGATAGCTTATTGTTTATGAAAAGCCTTCATTACTCACAATGGAAATATCATAGAATAAACTAGAGCACATTCATAACAAGAACATAGGTTCAAAGAGTTAGAACGATCTCATAGTTAATGGACACAAACTAAAAAAGCAATAGTTCACATTGAACAGATCCATAGCAAATCATTTGAAACATCCCACCAAGCTTTCTCCAAGAGGAAACTCGTAATTCTTTATTGCAAAAGGAAATAGTTCTTCTTACAACATACTCTCCCAAATCTATCTGGGAAAAAGTACTTCTTACATCTAATTATCCTATATTTATACAAAACAACAAAACCTTTGGGCTACCCCCTGTGACCTTTGGGCTCCCCTTCAACCGTTCACTCTCACAATTTTGTCTTTTAGTGAGTGTTGTACAATACGTTATAGTGAATTAAAATTTAATAGCACTTTTATAAAGAGGGACCAGCTTGGTTGTTGATGAGATTTTCCCAAGCCTGGGCCTCTACTGCTATTGATCTGTTTAGATCTCAGATCCCAACTTTCTTCTTCGCTTTCTTCATCTCTTCTTTGTCTTCTAGACATATCTTCTTTGGAGCAGCAATCACCCTGTCATGAAAATAGCAGATTTTTAGACCATTTAGCGTCTAAAAAAGTAACAAAAACTATATCAATACATGCATTCTATAAAATGAACTATAAACAATATTAATGCATGAAAAGATAAGGCAAAGAAAATCCTCAAGCTGGGTCTGAAAAACCTCTAAGCCCATTGTCCAACTAAAATCACAATCCCAGTAGAACAGACTCTTTATCTCAATCCAGGCTGCATCTGAACTAACTCGAAACCCTCTGATGAAAACATGAACCAAAACTATGTAACCACCACTCCTCAAAACACCAAACTTCAAACTGCGCTCTTCCTCTCAGAAAAAACCTTGACTCGACCAACACCCATGGGAAATCTTCGCCATTCCAAAAAATAGAGTAAAAGAACACCAAAATCGACGGGAAAACCCTATCGACAGTCGGAAGCAAAAGACGCTAAGCATCGGGCAAATAATCCACTAAACAGCCGCAATGTTGGGTAGCATAAAGACTACGGGTTCTGCGACAAACATAACGTCAGTGATCGGAGGCTCTGAGCACTATGTGTCAGATGATTAGTCCTCAACCCTTCCACAGTGTCGACACTCCCAAACACTAAAAACCACTGATAGTTAAGCGTCGGAGATCGAAACCACTAATGCATCGGCAGGATAGTTCACTACGAAGCTGCAACGACGAGAGACAAACTGACTACGGCTTCCATGATTAAATAAAACATCAGCGATCAGGAGCTTTAAGACTATGCGTCAACGGATTCCACATCTATCGGCAAATGGGACCTCTAAACATCGAGCCTATAGATCACTATGCAGCAACAACAACGGGAAGTATATAGACTACGGGTTCCACGACAAAGAAAACTATCGGTAATTGGAAGAACTAACGACTACGGATCAGTGAGTTTAAAGCTTAACGCAGCTGTCGTGTCGGCAACAAAAAATACTAGCCCTCTGATCAAAGTTAAACATCGTTCTGATAGCGATAAAGCTAAAAAAGGATTTAACAATAAAACCAAAAGACCACGTAAAATGCACTACGAAAACAGGGCTGTCCATAGGTGGCATAGAGAACTAATGCCCCGATTCGTTGTTCAAATGACTTTCGACGGCGATAAAATCAAATCATCGAAGAACAAAAGGTTTGAGCAAAAAAACCACGGAATCGGAGAGGACAAACTGTTCGTCAGAAAGTTCTCTATTTGCCCTCCGAAACGACGGCAATATAGAAAACTAATGCTCTGACGCAAACATTAACAGACTTTCGACAACGAAAATATATAGAAAAAACAAAGCGTTAAGTGTTCAAAATACCTTCGGCTGGGCAGTGATAAAATTAGTTCGTTTAACCTCCGAAATAGTGGCGGCATAGAGAACTAAAGTTTCGACTAAAACTTCAACTGACCTCTGATAGTGATAAAACTCCATAATCAAAATCTTTGGCTAGACAAAGGAAAAATTAGATAATCCAACTTCTGAAACAAAGGAAACATTTTATCTCAATTCAAACTCAAGAAAATCCAAATTTGTAGCAAAGGAAAAACAGAGTTCAAGAAACCAAATAATCCCAGGCAAGATAAAAATTAAAATAGCAAGGTCCAAAATTTAATTTTTTTTTTTTGGGAAAACAGTTGCAGCTGCATCATAGTGATAATTCATCATACTACAAAAAACATAAGGTGCATTGAATTCGTCTTTATTGAAAAATAAATAAATAATAAAAAAATAACTCAACCCCTAGGGAAAAAGAGTAGTTGTTCGTCAGGAAAATCTGTGTAGGATCTTTGTAGTGCCAACTGGTGGTAATTTGTTTTGATGTTGCTCATTATTGGAAGACGTGAATATGAAAAGTTGATTCTTCTTATGCAACCTCCTCAAGCATGGCCAAAATTGGTCAAGTTAGTATCAAATATGCCCATAAGATAAAAACAGTCCCCTAAGCACATGATGGGAAAAAGACATGTTAGTCAACAAAAAAATGACAACTTATTTCTATTATGTTACTAGGAATGATCTCATGTAACAAATAAATCATCATAAATTACCTTTTGGCATTGAGAAGTAGGTTGCACAGTTGAGCATGCAATTTTTAGTTTAGAAACCATATCATAATTTCCTTGGAGACACTCCTCATGTAATAACATCACTTTATCTACTACCTTTGAAGATCTAGACATATGAATTTATGGTCCACATGTGTGCCATGCAACAACTAAAAGTTTATCATCATAGTAATTAGAACGTGTAAAATAGTGCAACCAATAACCAGTGTTAATCATTTAAAGTGCCATTTATCATATGATTTCCAGACCTGTGTTTGCGATAGCATAGATATTAAATACTAACTTAATGAAAATTTCTTGATAAGCTAACCATAATTTTATTATCATTCACTCAATCCTATATGTAAGCTCTGAAATATAAAATCATCAAGTCCCTTACCATAACCCAACTCTCAATAGCAATAATTAGTACTAAGAAAATCCAAAACAATACTCAGTAAAATAATCTCAGAATTATATCACTGTGCATTTAGAGATGTAAGGTTCCAGATCTCAGTAAAAAATCAGACTTACATTTACCCAGAAAACTAATGCAAATAGGGAAGAAAACTAATCAAATCAATAAGATATATTTTACAAAATACACCACCATCTAAATAGTTTGAAATACTAACTTGTTTTTTGTTTTGAGTGCGTAGAGAAGGAAGCTAGGGCATACAAGGTCTGCAATACATATTACAAACCTATGTTTGATAAAGGAGAGGGCTCGGATTGTGGGAGAAATAGGTCTGCATTTTTAGGGTTTTACACAGATATTCTTTTTTTAGGGCTTTCTTTTTTGATAAAATAAAAGTTACAAAAACACATAAAAATTAAGTCTAAAACCTAAGAGAAACAAAAATAACCTAAGAATAATATTTACAAGTATGCAACTCAGAAAATTTAGTTTTGAAAGATAGATGAACAAGTAGGGTTTAAAAAATTAAAATTTCTTAACCTAAGGTTCCATCATGTCGAAATTATAGGGAGAAGGGCTGAAAAAGCCTAATTTCTTCTATGTGATTTTTCTTCTATTTTTTAACGTTACTAAGAAGCATTTTTGTTTTATGTAGAAAGTTGTCTCCTAGTTTGGATGATAGTCTAAAAGAAGTTATTTACTATTGGTTGTATCTCTTGTATCTTAATAGAATGAAATAGAATTTAAGGATAAAGACAAACACATTAAGGATAAAGAACACGTCAAAAACCTTACCTTATCATTGCCCTTTCGCCAGATCCATTTGCCCATACACATTGATAAGAGTTGTCCACGAGATGAATTTCCATCACCAAGACCTACATAAATCATGAAAGAAATAATTTTTATATGAGTAAATAATATATAAGCAAATAAACAGTCATTTAAATCCTACTACAAAGCACTGTAGAAATCAATGAACCATGAAATGTTAAATTTATTAACAATTTTTTAAGAAATAGACATGCATTTAAAAATTTACAACCATCTTTAATACATAGTAATAAAAGAGTATTTATACCTTATTGATCTCCTCTCTGTTTCAAGAACATTTTTATTCTCTCTACTGGACAGGGCCAACCACATGAAGGTGGAATCTCATATGGCCCCTCCCCCCCCTCACATCGCTCTCAATTCCCCATTTCCAATAAATGATGTTGTTTACATAGAAAACATATAAACATTCTCGCATATAAACATAATGAGGTAATTCATATAAACAATGTTTTAGACTAACAACATCGATATACATCCAAATACAAGTCATGAATTTATACATCTACTTTTTATTTGATTTTTGTTTTTTTGCATTGTGATAACTGACGATATTTGGGATATTATCATCGTCATTTGGTGGAATATCTACAAATCCATGTCCTTCTAGTGTTTTTGTTTCCATGCCCTCATGTATCATACTTCTTGTATGTCGTTGAGTAGGGCGTGGAGGCAGTTCTGAAGGGGCGTGAACTGCAACAATGAAAATGGGCATATCAATAAGTTGAAATATTATTGAAATTAATAGTTCATCATTTTGATTAAAATTACAATATTGCTCTTTACTTGTTTGTGTAGCTGTGACAGCTGGTGTGTTAATTGTTTCTCTACTTGCTAATTCCTCTTGCGGTTCACCCTCTTGAGCTTCACAGTCTTCCATTGAAAGAAGAAAATTTATAAGTATACGTTAGGAAATAAATATCTATAATCACAGTAGATATTTATATTTCCAACGCACACATACCAGAATGGCCACTCTTCTCCCCACTATCATGGGACATGCACACCCCAACATCAATTGGTACATGCCGAGTACCGCGGGATTCACTGTTGCGGTTGCACTGTTGCTCAAAATAAAACATAAATATTTAGTTATGGGTGATATAATCAAAACTGAATAGACTTTAATAGTATACTGCAGTGATGTCCTTATTCATTTTATTAACCTGCATCTGCGTCATTGGGGAGATTGGAGTCTACCCCAAGATTTTCCGATATTCAATGACACTTTTAAAACCATACTTGAAACCAAGCTTTAGGTCTTCCTCAGTGGTAGCATCTTGGAACATATTTCCCTGCAATGCATAACACATATAAAATTTCTAGTATCAAAAATATATATTTGTTCGCTACTTTCAAATAAATATTCCCCACAGTTAATCATTTAATTCGTACGATTCTGGCTCTTAGTTTTCTATAGCCACCCTGGCCCAGTCTATGTTTCCCGTGCTTTTCCACTCTAGCCTTTGTTGTTTTGGAGGTTTCCGGTAACCTTTTTATGAAAAATTTGAAAAACATTAGATATCGGAATTCTTGCTTAAAACAAAAAAGAAAAAAATAAATGAGCATATTTCACTAAAAAGATGATATGTGTTGTACCTTGCTTTTCCAGACCATGGTTGGTTTCCTTGTCTTTTTAGCAAGTTCTCCTTTGCATCCTCTATGAGTGCCTTCCACTCTTTCACCAAAACCATGGGAGGGTGCTCATGCTTGAGGTCAAGTTGCAATTTATCCCTATATTCGGCCCTGGTATATTTTATATTCTCGTCGGCTAACTTTGCAACCACTTTCGTGTTGAATGTATTGCCAAACAAGTTAGCCATGTAGTCTATCAATACATCTCTCTTTGCACTATCTTGGCTATTCCACCGTGTGCAAATGGTGGGGCCAAACAACTCCAATGCTTTGTCATTCAAATTCATGTAGAAAACATTGTTTCTTGCAAAAACGTGTAATCCATTAATTTATAATAATTTCAGTGTATGTCCATTTCAATTTCATGATTAAAATGAATAAATTAATTAATAAATACTTGCAATCTTTTGAAACTTGATCGAAACACAAGCGTCATCCACCAGAAAGGTGAGATATAGTGATCCAGTGATTTTAACTTGTGCTGCTCCAGGAAAAGTTTGCTGGTCATCTATAGTAGGTTCATCTTCGGAGCCATGTGGAGTCCTAGGCTGCATCTCATCACGCTCCAACATGCCATGCTAATCAAAATTGGTGCCCTCATCAATGGATTTGAGGCCAACCGGAGGAGTGTCAAAAAGCCTAAGTGGTACATTGCTTTGTCGGTGTTGTTGCTGCATTGGAGCATCACTACTAGCTATACCTGTCTCGGTAGTTTCTCTAGTCACAGGTTGTATAAAATCCTACAAACGAAAAAACTTCGCTTTATCAGATCACTTGGAAAAATAGAAAACATAATATCAGATATGAAATCATGTCATAGCTTAAAAAAATATGTGAATATGCCACTTCCCCATAAGATTTTATTTTTTCTTTCAGCTCTTCAATCCTTTCCCTGATCTCCTGTGTCATGGGCCTTATGCAAGCCAAGGAAATAATTTCTATGTTTTCCTTTTTCAGGGCCTACTTTAGAGTATCCATAGGGTCTATGGAATAGTAAATTTCATCCTCAAGCTCCTAATCACCCAGATCAAGTGCACTGGACTAAATTCATCAAACAATAAATTAAGTAAAATAATTTTAACATCATTAAAACATTGTTATTGTAATGAAATTTAGTTTCTATTAAGAACTAACACTTACCTGATGCGGTGTTTTGGTCGGTGACTTCCCACGGTCACCCCATACTGATCTACTTCTAGTGGGTGATTGTCTAGGGTCACCCTGGACCGTGAAAGCAGCAGGTTCCTTTCCATGGTCCCCACCCTGACACGATAAATCAATCAATAATTCAACATAAGCACAGAGAAATGTGAATGTCAATAGTGGAAATCGAATGCTAACAGAAAAAATCAAAACATTTAGTTATTATATTTAACACTTACCTGGCAGGGCATAGAGTGTGACCTTCCACGGTCACCCTGGACCATGGAAGCAGTAGGTTCCTTTCCACCGGCGCCACCCTGACATAATAAATCAATAAATAAATGTTATGAAAATAATTGTAACATAATTAAAAATGAGATATTGCAATAATATTTATTTTTACCTCAGAAGTAGAGGACGTGCGTTCTGTTCTGTGATGAACATGGGCAGACCCTTGCCACAGTGTAATAAGCATGTTGTCACATGGAAATATTTTGGGGTTGGATTTTCTTGTTATTGTAGCCATATTTAGTTACTATATTTAGTTGAGTCAATATTTGTAACATCAACAAAAATGAGATATTGCAATAATATTTACTTTTACCTCCGATGGAGAATATACATGTTCTGCTCCATGGTGATGAGCAGACCCTTGTCACAGTGTAATAAGCATGTTATCATATGGAAATATTCAAAATAAGCATGAAAACAATGAATGGTAACAGTGGAAATTGAATGTTAACAGAAAAAATCTCAACATTTAGTTATTATATTTAACACTTACCTGATGGGGCACAGAGTGTGACCTTCCACGGTCACCCTGGACCATGGAAGTAGAGGACACACATTCTGTTCCATGACGACCATGGACATGCCCCCACCACAGTGTAATAATCATGTTGCCACATGGAAATCTTCTAGGGTTGGAGTTTCTATTTATTGTAGTCATATTTAGTTACTATATTTAGTTGAGTCAATAATTGTAACATAAACAAAAATGAGATACTGCAATAATATTTACTTTTACCTTTGAAGGAGGAGATACATGTTCTACTCCATGGGGATGAGTAGACCCCTGCCACAATGTAATAAGCATGTTATAATATGGAAATATTCTCAATAAGTGCGACAAAAGCAAATGGTAACAGTGAAAATCAAATGTTAACTGAAAAAACCGAAACATTTTGTTATCGACGTCATATTTATTTACTATATTTAACATTTACCTCACAAGGCATAGATTGTGACCTTCCACGGTCAGCTTGGACCATGGAAGTAGCATGTGGTTTTCCATTTCTTCCACCCTGACAAAATAAATCAATCAATAAAAGTTGAGTCAATAATTGTAACATAAATAAAAATGAGATAAGCATAACAGTGTAATAAGCATGTTATCACATGGAAATATTCATAATATGCACGAAAAAAGTGAATGTCAATGGTGGAAATCAAAACATTTAGTTATTGTAGTCATGTTTAGTTACTATATTTAGCATTTACCTGATGAGGCATAGAAAAACCTTACTAGATCCACCGATAATAGAAGCGATGCTAGCACAACAAAAAATTATAATTTCAATATGATTGTACCAAATCCATATTGGTTTAGAAATTTGACGTATTTTTCCCAAATTCCTATGCTTCTAGGGTTACTGGTCTTACGGAATTCATTGGGCCCTTTGTTATCCTATGTACTGCGGCCGGATTACCTCCCCTAGGAACATCAGTATCCTCTGGACTGTGGCAGGATTGTTTTGTTATCCTCTGGACTGCGGCCGGATTGTCTCCACTAGGAATGTCGGTATCCTCTAGACTAGTATCCCCTGCTCCTCGATTTACCACTTCTCTGCTCCAATATTACTAGTGCTCTGGATGCTGCTAATGAACT
>LPNX010521677.1:141435-198827 GCA_001517045.1 Pseudotsuga menziesii
GGAAAGGACACGTTGCTGACTCGACAAACAGACAAGTGGTCAAGCCCAGGCAGAAATGAACCAGCAGAAGCATCCTGAGACGTTATTTTCACTTCCTGCGAGTTCACAACTAGAAATGTCATGTTTCCATACAGACTGAGCATGCGCATTTTCTCCATGATGTTTGTTTAAATATATGTAAACCATGCCATAAGTACCGCGCTCTAGTTGTTAATGTTTGATTATGACTGTAAACAGTTTCAGATCCTATTTCGAGGATTAACCTCGGGTTCTGAGACATTATAAAGAGGCTCCCCACCAAGGATCAAATTTGAAGGGCAGGGTCCCATTTCACTTTGAAGGGCTACGAGATAGTGAGCCCCTAAATGCTAACATGCAAAAATAAATTATTCTTTTCATTTGAAAATGTAATAGTAAATCCATCGTTCATTATTGTTTTTACTAATTCCGTAATAATATGACAATTTGCATTGTTGTGCTCTATAACGTTGGTTCTTCCTTCCTATTGGGGCTCTTGAATCTTGATTTGAACACATATGTTCCTCTTCGTTTAGTGTGACTTGTTCATCTTTCACACCAATATTCTTGGTTGCACTAATCCAAGTTGAATAAAGGTGAACATATAGTTAACCATACTCTATCGCTCTCTTAGGAGGTAAATCCAATAGCTGTAGAAATATATAAAAACATTATTGCTCATGGTAGACTTCCTTTTGGAGCTTAAGTTTGAGTGAATTAGCCACCAATTATCTTACTACATATTGAGTTACAAGTGGTTTCCATTTTCATACATTGAGTTTCCCTCATCTTTATCATGATAATGGAGCTTGTGGTTGTTCTTGATATGTATATATTCAATTAGCATTACTCATTGTATATCACATGGATGTAAGGATGAAGAATAGAACTTGGGGATGCATAACAACAACCCTTCTTTTTTATAGATAAATTCATAAAATCCAAAAGCTACAGAAAATATTTCAGGGTTACACATTACAATTTACAATTCTCATAAGGAAAAGAAAATCACTTACTTGAGCCAACTGTAATTGTGGAAGCAAGATAACTAAGACACCACCCCATGAACAAGAATGAATCGTCGCTCCAGTAGCAACCATACTTGCAAATTCCCAAGTTAGACCAAACGCTAAAATATCCAAGGTAAAAAACTCCTGAAGAAAAACTACAACAATAGAGTTTACTTCAAGTTGCCATGCCAAAATTACCAAGGTTGCCATGAAAAAAAAATGAGACCACTAAACTATACAAAATCCACCCTTCCATGAGGAAACTTTTCAGAAAAGTGGTCAAAATTGGTCCCAGCAGCCTTAAGAGAATGCCCACCACAATTCAAGGTTTGAGAAGAATGCCTACACCATGGTACCTTCCTATAGCTAGTTGGTTGGGATACCTATTCATGATTTGAGTTTTCTTTAATCTTTCTTGAGGAGAAAGATACAAGCCTTCCAAAATAGGGTTTTTCACCAGTGGATGCAAAAATGGCTAAGTAGCCTTGGAAAGATGCTCGCCCTAAATTATGGGTTAGAGTAAATGCCCGCACCACATGGGAGTCTTGTAGATTGGTCTTTGGCCTACCTGTCTATGTCTTCAGATTGTCTTGGAAGTGGATGAAGAAAAATTTATGGACCTTCCAAAAGAATGTTTTAGGCAGATTAGACCAAATTGAGAAATATGTCTAAGTATGGAATTGATGTTAAATCTGCCCAAGTGGCCTTAAGGAAATGCTTGCCATGCCTCATAGGATGATGTGAAAAATGTATTGAGAATGTGAGTCTCTAGAGTGTTGTATGGAGCATACAACCATGTCACTTGCCTCACCAAACTACAACATATATTTAAGGTAGAATTGGTCACAGTAGCCTTAGTCAAAATTGGTCGCAGAAGCCTTAAGAGAATGCTCGCACCATGGTACCGTCCTATAGATAGTTGGTTTGGCTACCTATTCATGATTTTATTTTTTTTTAATATTTCTTGAGGAAAAATAAACAGGCCTGCCAAAACAGGGTTTTTCACTAGCGGATGTAAAAATTTCTAAGTAGCCTCAGAAAGATGCCCTCCCTAAATTATGGGTTAGAGTAAATGCCCACGGCACATGGGGGTCTTGTAGATTGGTCTTCGTCCTACCTAACCATGTATTAACATTGGAAGTGGATGAAGAAAAATTTATGGACCTGCCAAAAGGGTGTTTTAGGTAGATTAGACCAAATTGAGAAATTTTCTCTAAGTATAGAATTGATGTTAAATCTGCCCAAGTGGCCTTAAGGAAATGCCCTCCATGACTCATAGGATGATGTGAAAAATGTATTAAGAATGTGAGTCTATATATTTTTTTATGAAGCATACAACCATGTCACTTGCCTCACCAAACTAAAACATATATTTAAGGAAGAATTCGTCCCAACAACCTTAGTCAAAACCGGTCCCAGAAGACTTAAGAGAATGCCTGTCACAATTCATGGTTTGAGAAGAATGCCTGCACCATGGTACTGTCCTATAGCTAGTTGGTTTGGGTACCTATTCATGACTTTATTTTTCTTTAATCTTTCTTGAGGAGAAAGATACAGGCCTGCTAAAACAGGGTTTTTCACCAGTGGATGCAAAGATGGCTAAGTAGCCTCGGAAATATGCCCGCCCTAAATTATGGGTTAGAGTAAATGCCCATAGCACATGGGGGTCTTGTAGATTGGTATTCGGCCTACCTCACCATGCTTTTAGATTGTCTTGGAAGTGGATGAAGAAACATTTATAGACCTTCCAAAAGGGTGTTTTAGGTAGATTAGACCAAATTGAGAAATTTGGTCTATAATTGATGTTAAATCTACCCAAGTGGCCTTAAGGAAATGCCCGCCATGACTCATAGGATTATGTGAAAAATGTATTGAGAATGTGAGTCTCTAGATTGTTGTATGGAGCATACAACCATGTCACTTGCCTCACTAGAGAGTCTCTAAGGAGGAAGATGTCAACCTGCCAAAAGTGCCTCTCAACCATATTTGGACTATTCCAGCACTGGAAAAACTGCTTAAATGGCTTCACGGAAATGCCCGCCAGAGATTGTCTTGATGATGATAAATTTATCTGAGGATATGGGGTTGTTCTTTTATGAACTGGATATCTTTCCATGTTCTTAGTTTTTCTTATGGTGACCACATGAAGAAAATAGCAATCTGCCAAAATAGAAGAAAAACTATTTTGCATATTCAAAAGTATGAAAAATTGACTGTGTTAAGAATAGGAGTTTGAGAGGTCAGTTGGAAATGCCTGCCAAGGGCTATCTTTGTGCAAGTAAATTCATCGAATGTCATGGATCCATTCTTTGGTAAGTTTTCCATCTGCTCATGACTTCAAGTCTCCATAGGGTGTTCACACATGTGAAATAGGAGTCTGCCAAAATAGGAAGAAATATGTTTTGATGCTCAAAAGAAGTTAAGAAGCTATTTTGATATGCCCACCAAAGGCTCAGGTTGTCTCAGTAAATTCTAAGGGTGACATGGTCTTGTTGCATTAGGGGAATTTTGAGGTCTAAAATGGGCCTCCAAACCAAAAAAGTACTATCAAAATCAACTTTAAAAGAACCAATCACATTACAGAGAATGACATCATCTATTATAGTTGAGGTGGGATTGCTTGGGTTAAAAGTATTTCCTTGTCAATTTCTAAATGGTGGATGCAAACCCATAATCTACTATGCTCATAATAGAAAAAATAGCCATACATTACTTTTGAATATAATATTTATATGCTTAATACTTTTAACTACTTATAAAATAAAATAATAAATATTTTAATATAAAACATATTATTAAAAGAAAAGTAAAATTCAAATTCAATATTCCAATCATAGTTACATATTTCATATAATGAATGTGTAATACTAATTATTGTTATAATATATTATATAATAATAAAAATACAGTCATATAATGATTGTGTAATGCTTCATATTATTATTATATAATAATAAAATTACAACTTATTTAAACTTCGTTGCATGTAGGTACTTGATAGACTTAACATGATTCAAAATTCCATTTATACGTGAGTACCATGAATATGTGGTAACAATAAATTTATATATATATTTATATATCAAGTTTTAATTTATATATAGATATATTTATTGGTTATAAAAAATATAATATTGTTATAACTAATTGATTAAGCTATATATTTATATGATAATTAAATGTTGATATAAATTTAAAATTTATTTAATAAATATAAGTTATATTGATATATATATATAAAGCATTTTACTTTAAATTGAGAATTAAAGTATTTCACTTTATTTAATTTATTACTATTTTTTTAAGTACATTTATGTACTAAAGTACTCATATTTTTAGTCATATCAAACATATGTTTTTATTAATTTTATTTCTAGACATCTTTTCAATTTAACTCAACCATAGTTACTTAAATTGTAATGCAAGAGGTGAGTTGTAGATAAACCTTCCCCACAAAGTGACTAACTCATACTATTTTATTATATCTCTTATGAGGCCCATTTTAGACCTCAAAATTCCCCTAATGCCTAGTGGACTGGCTATCCAGCCACACCTTTAGTTTGCTTAGTGATGGTCATATGACAAAAATATGAGTCTCATGATGTGATGAGGTTGGAAAGACACATGATGGTGTCCTAATGTCTCATGATATCTTTGTTACATTCTGATAATGGTTTGCAAGAGTATGATACTTTTGGGAATTTGACTAAGTGATGAAAAACTGCCCTAAAGCAGCTGTGTTATGAAAATGTCCACAATAATTCATTAGAAGAAGAAAATGCCCGTCGAGGAGAGACAAAGAAGCTTCAGAGGATGAAAGTGGTCCTAATGGAATCACCATGTTGGCCTCTACCCATTGGGTGTCTCACACCTCAAATTGGATGAAAATAAAAATCGCATCACGTTGACCTAGGGTTTGATAAAAATTCTGGTAAAAATGTGTAAGTGACGTCAATAAAATGCCCTCCATTTCCAGTAGTTAATGGATTAAATTGTTTTGAGGGTATGGGTCTCTAGAGTGTTGATTGGTGCATCTAACCACATCATTATTTTTTCCAAAAACTCTCTGAAGATGAAGTTACCAGTATACCAAAAGTGCCCTCTGGCTTGTTTTGCTCCAGTCCAGTAAAATGCCCGCCCAACTCAGAAGAAGATGAGTCTGAAGGGGAAATTAGTTTGTTTGTAATCAATGGGATGTACTACATCATCTAGTATCATTGGTTCAAGATTTGGTGAAAATGCAAATCCCTCATGTTGACTTAGGGTTTTATAATTTTGTCCAAGTGGTAAATCTGTAGTTTAAAATGCTATTTTCAAATGCCCACTAGATGATGTGTGTGTATGTGTGTCAATTAATTCATCAAATGACATGTATTTGTTCCTTGTTGAAGTGTTTATCTAGTCATGGTTTCATTTTTCCCTGTGGAGGTCTCATGAGTGAAAAATTAACCTTCCATGTTGAAAAAAAAATCATGTTCATGTTGGAGCAGGGTCCCGCAGCTACAGAAGAAGCTGCTAGTTTAGCGGAGAAATAAGTTTTGGCGGAAAGAAGATAAGACAGAGCTATGACGCCGTAGCACGTTTCCAGCTGGAGAGCAGAGTCGGAAACCATGACTTTTAAGATAGAAAAGTCAAGAAAGACAACGGTACCTGAGCGGCCGAGAAGAGAGAGCTCAACCACTGCATTGAACGCAGCGGCGGAAGACAGGAGGGCTCAACGACCCTCATAAAGGAGAAGGAGCAACGAGGCTGAAGAATTGAAGGCGAAGGACAGAAAAGTGAAGTGGTGCATAGTACCCATGATCAGTGCCGGGAAGCATGGAAGACTGCAGAGAGCTGTGGTGTGAAGGAAAGTGGCTACCTCAAGTACAGATATGGCCGACTGTCACTAGTTAGGGTTTTGGGTTATTGTTGGGACAGGCCCGCAATGTTGTAATGGCAAGACCTTTGGGCTGCCTATAAAGGGATATATTTTGTATTGTAAAAGGTTTGGTTAGTTAGTTGGTTCATTCAGTTGTTAGTAGTGTTTTGCAGACTATTAGACTGTGGTAAAATCCTAGCTCTGGTTCTGTTATTAGCGGTAGCAATCTTACGGTAACCAGTAGCTGGCTTATAGAATATGCATGTAACGATCTGCAGGGATCGACAGAGAGGGAAGAGTATATTGTAGGAGAGAAATATAGAAGAGAAAAGAGATCTAAGAGAGAACATATTAAGCTGCATATGTGGTGCAGCAGAACTGTGTTTTAGCTTCCCCTGAGCTATAATAAAAACACAGTTCTGTGGACGTAACTTCCATCCTGAAGGTGAACCACATTAAAATCAAGTGTTATGCGATTGGTTTATGTGTTATGTTTACTTATGCATTTCTCAGTTAGTTCATGGACTTTGTTTACAGTTTAACGAATGAATGTGTTAATCAGTTCACAGCAATATAGAAGGGCAAACATAAGTTAAAGTCTTTGGCATGCTGTATATGGTTCATTTATGCTTTGCGTGAAACAGTCACTATTGCAGTATCGAATAGCCTTGTATGTTAAGTCTTGCACGTCGACACGAGCAACGCTAAGTACGCTAAACCGCGGAGGTAGGATATCACAGAGAGGTGATACCGCACTGACAGAGGAGTTGTGGTGCGCGATACCGCAAGTTGGGGACTTAGCGTTGGGCAGGAGCTGCGTGTCGCGCAGTGCGCGACGATGCGATAAGGCCGGAGATATCGCAAGTCTAGGAAAGTGCGCGCCCCAGAAAGGGACTGCGTGACGGTTTAAAGGGATATCTCGCGGCTAGAAGAGCTGCGAGACGAGGAAATCGCGTGACGCGAGTAGGAGATCGTGCGACACACAGAGAGAGAGACCTCGTAGCCAGGGGAACTGTGAGCCACTAGTAGGATCACCACAGAACTTGGTCCAAGACACTTGAGTCCTTGGCCAACCCATTAGAGTCACTTCGGGTGAGACTTCAGGCCGCTTTGCGGTCTATCGCCGAAAGGGCTAGTGATCTAGGGGTGTTGTTGGTTGATTATAGTAAACCCGGGTCTGCCCATAGCAGCCAACAAATGGTTTCGTTGCCGGTTTTGAACAACTGAGCGCTAATGTTCTGTTGGCATCCCACCAGAGAAGAGTTTCACCAGTGGCTGGATTCAAATCTAAGGGAGTTTGCCAAGAAAGAAAATCGGAGCCCTAAACTGAGCACAGAGGACTGGTTACAAAAGCATATCGCTTCAGATATACACGCTATATTTTTTGCAACCTATGGAAACGAGCTTTACGACTGGTTATCAAAGTTGACATATAGGAACATATTCAAGAAGAAAAGAAACATTATCTGGACACCGGAGCTGATTCAGACCGTACAGAGACTCGACAATCCCATTACGAGAGCAGTGGACTTTTGGCTTGCGAGTGTGCTAGGAGGCTTCGTCACAGAATTTGCAGTTGACCAGAGAAAAATCTTCAGCGAGGCTGAGCGGTACTTCTTCAAAGGATATCGTGGTAAGTATATAAAGTCTCTAAACTTGTCCATTAAGATGCTGCTACATGAAAAAGGAGTAATGGACATGATTTCATATGAATAAGTAAATATAGTAATGTCACAAGAGTTTGAAAGTGATTTTGATGACATTGGACACACACGTAGTGGCAAGAAATATAAAGTAGCTTTCGGCTCTCCTGTATTTGGAGATAGTTCAGACAATATTAGGCAATCGAATCCTAGTACCATAGAAGAACCAGAGGGGGGTATCCCCTACCAGCCCTATACCCCACAGAAATAGACCGGGACTCAGAGTAATCCCGCAAGTACTCCATCCAATAGCTCACAGACAGTACCTACTACTGCTACATCACCTTCACCTACACCGCCGAGTGGTAGTAATCCAGTCAATCAGAACCTACCACAGAGAAATAGAATGGGAGATTATATGAAGCTACCTACCTTTAAGGGTACAGGATCAGAGGACCTGGAATAGCATTGGTTTCTATGTGAAGCCATGTGGACCATTAAAACAATCAACGACGATAACCTTAAACTTGTACAGTTGGTCACTACACTCAGAGATCGAGCTTTAACATGGTACATAAAGTATACCACAGTACCCAAGACACTTACCCAGGTCAAGAACGCCATGATTAAAGAGTTCAAGAAACCTAAGTCTGAATCTCAGTGCATTACAGAGCTCAAGGATATTAAGCAGCTACCATCAGAATCAGTATGGGACTTTGACCAGAAATTCAAAGCTCTTATAGACCAAGTAAGTTTTGAGTTTGCGCCGGAGCAGCATAAGAATGGTTTATTGCAGCGCTGCTCCCTCACATCAGAGTGCCACTAATGCAGCAGAAACTCCAGATGCAGGATGACGCGTTGGAGATGGCAATGAAGCTAGAAGCTTCACCTTTAGCAGAAACCAGTGCAGGCATGACAACCCTACAGAACCAGTTGGCAAATCTCACGTTACAGATACACGAACTTAAGAAAGGAAAAGAGGTTATGCAATACATATGGTGCTTACGATGTAGAGCACAGGGTCATACTAAAGACAATTGTCCAGTCTTTGCAGAATATTTAGCATCAGGGGCTCCTAACCCCTTACCACGAATGCAAGGGCCATGGTGTGAAATATGCAAAACACAAGGACACCCACCTCAACAATGCCCTTTGCTTCAGAAGTATGTACAGACACCTAAGAACCTATACTGTGTCTTCTACAGCTCTGTCGGACATGATAAACAGAATTGCTGAGCCTATGATCTCATGTTAGATAGAAAACATGACGTATACAGAGTCCAGTCAGAAACACAAGGTCTAGCAGCAGGACCACAGCCTGATCCGACTTATGGTGGCCGGGGAGGAGGATTCAGAGGACGAGGCCATGGAGGAGGCTTTGCAAGAGGAGAAGGCTTCGGAAGAGGAGAGGGTTTTGGCCATGGTCGCGGACCAATCACTTGTTATAACTACAGAATTGTAGGACACTATGCTAGGGACTGCCAGATCCCCACTACTACTTGTAATTACTGCAAATCTTATGATCATACCATAGAGGAGTGTCCTACCTTGATAGCTAAGATCAAAGATCCTAAGCCAGCAGTACACCAGAAAATCCAGCTTATTGTTGCTGAGCAGGCAGAACCAGAACCAAGAGTCAATATTGTGACTCGTAGCGGTGCTTCCACCAGTGGGACATCGCAGGAGACCGAAAAGAACACAAGTCAGGAGTGGGTGCGTAGAGCTCCTGGTAAAGCAACAACACTCAACCTACAGAAGAATAAAGAGACATTTCATGAAGCCAAGGCTTCTTTGATGAACCTACACAATCAGGATCACAGGTACCACCGTCTAGGGGCGTACCGCAGCAAGCACCTTGTGGCGATAGCCCAGAACAGATACAGCGGGCTACCACATCGGGAAGATGCGACGAGGATGAATCGACAGGAAGTGTACAATCCTTCCTTCGCAATTGCTTGAAACTCGTGAGAAATGAAAAAGATATCGACGAGCTACAGCGCATCATAGACCAGTGTCAGCAACCTTATCTCTCGGGCAGTGCACACCGTGCTGTTCATAATATTACAGGACATACAAGGACCGGAAGAGAGATGAAGCTCACAGCACAGATTGGAGAGTTTGAAATGGACGAAGTCGTCTTAGATCTGGGATCAGAGGTGAATGTTCTAACTAAGCAGACATGGGAACAGATGGGTATCCCTTATTTAGTCAGATTGCCTATCCACCTGAGATTAGCTAATCAGTAGCGAGTATCACCTTTGGGTCGACTACCGTAGGTGCCAATTGACATTGACGGAGTTCGCAGTTTTGCGTACTTCGAGGTTATAGAAATCATTGGCGACAGTCGTCTGTATCCAGCATTATTAAGTATCGATTGGGTGATCGGTAGCAAGGCTGTCATTGACCTAAAGAGAAGACAAATGACCTTTGAGGATGCGCAGATCCGGGTCATCACACCGCTGGATCCTCACCAAGGTCCTAGATACATTGAACCTATCCGAGCAGAGGAGGAGGCACATAACATGGATAGTCTCTACCAGATGACTGCGAACAAGAACGACTACATCAATCCAACCGCAAAAGGGAACATTAGTTGGCAATGCGACAGCTCATGTGCATCGGATTCCGATATTGGTCTAGAGAACTGGCAGAACAGACTTTACAAAGTCTCAGCATGTAGATGTGTGTTTATGAGTAAGTCACTGCGATGGATTGGCGCAGAGATCACTGAGATTCCATCATATCATGGTCTGAGAGATATTTAGGACTTCCTTGAGCAGTTTGAGCAACAGATTCCTTACGAGCAGAGGAACGTAGCTATGGACCTTACAGTACGAGCCACACTTGCAAGATGGTGGTATGCGCATAAAGAGAATATCGCATCATGGGATGATATTAAAATACTGATGGCGATCAGATTTTCTATCGACAAAGAGTATGTCCAGCAGAAGTACACAGGTGAAACTGACCCCAGGGCACACATTCATACATGTGAACAGAACTGGTCAGACATTCCCGAGGATGAATGGGTTCACAGATTCATTCACACATTGGACACAGTTCCAAGGAACTGGTACACAGAGACCGAGTTGAGCAAGGGGACGACCACATGGTCACTTATGACAGACAGTTTCCTACTTACCTTCGCGTTTGAATCAGAACATCCAAGTGTTGCTCAGGCCCTAGACATAATCAAGATCAAGATATTCGAGGATTGTACCATCTCAGTGCAGGCTCAACCTGAGTGGGCCATCCAGTTACAAGACGCGCTTGAGTGCTATAACTTCGCAACAAAGCCAGACAATGAAGATAAGGATGAGGATGAGGATCCTCGCAACACCAACATTCCAGAGTCAGAAGGGACTCGCGATGCTGGGGGACCACAGTTAGAGATTCCAGCAATCACCGAACCTATCAAGATTAATAAGATCAATATTGGCACAGACGCAGAACCTAAGTTTGCCTCTATTGGAGACTATTGGAACGATGAAACAGTCGGACAGATTGCCAATTTGTTACATGACTATCAGGACCTATTTCCCACCAAGTTCACAGAGATGAAGGGAATAGTTGGAGACCTGGGAGTTATGAGGATACCATTGAAGGAGGATGCTAGACCAGTTAAGCAGCGCCCATATAGATTGAATCCGCGCTACAAAGAAAAAGTAAAGGACAAAATTGATAAGATGCTAGCAGCAGGCATCATTGAGCCGGTAGAAGAAAGAGAATGGGTTAGCCCCATGGTCGTACAAGAAAAGAAAAAAAAAGGAGACATCAGGATCTGTGTCGATTTGCGCAAGCTCAAAGATGCATCGCTTCATGATCCATTTCCGACACCGTTCACTGATGAGGTATTAGACAACGTGGGAGGACAGGAGGTCTACTCCTTCACTGATGGCTTTTCAGGCTACCATTAGATCAGAATACATCCAGAAGATCGATCCAAGACCACCTTTGCAACAGAATGGGGCTCGTTCCAGTATACGGTAATGCCCTTTGGTCTTAAGAATGCACCAACTATATTTTCTAGAGTAGTCGTTGCTGTATTTAAAGAATACATTCATAAATTCTTAGAAGTATATTTTGATGATTGGACTGTATTTGGACTAATCGACAAGCATATAGGAGACTTAAGACTGATGTTAGAGAAATGTAGGCAGTACCAGATTTCTCTAAACTTGAAGAAATGTATATTTTGTGCACCATTTGGTATTTTGTTGGGTCACATTGTTTGCAGACAAGGCTTGATGGTATATGCCGCGAAGATTTCCATCATTGTAAACCTTCCAGCACCCAACTCAGTCAAGCAACTAAGGACAGTACTTGGTCATACGGGGTACTACAGAAAGTTCATCAAGGGCTACGCAAAGATTACAAAAGCAATGGAGAAATTGCTAAAGAAAGATGTAAAATTCCTATGGAATGAGGAATGTTAGCAGAGTCTAGACACACTTAAAGAAAATATGGTTACAGCACCCATCTTAGTATTTCCAGACTGGACTAAGCCATTTCATGTACATGTGGATGCGTCTGGCATCGCATTAGGGGTTGTTCTAACACAACCAAGAGAAGGGGACATTGACCATCCTATCGCATACTCCAGCAGAAAGCTCTCGACAGCAGAAAAGAACTACACCACAACTGAAAGAGAAGGCCTAGCTATGGTGTACGCACTCCAGAAGTTCAGGCACTACTTGTTGGGTGCCTCATTTAAGATGTTCACTGACCATTCCGCCTTGAAGTATTTGGTCAATAATCCAGTGTTAGGGGGGAGAATCTGCAGATGGTTACTCCTCTTTCAGGAGTATGATTTTGAAATCATCGTGAAACCAGGAAGACTGAATGCCGGACCTGATCATCTGTCGAGGATAGACTCAGGAGAAGAGCCAAGTAGCCTAGACGACAATCTGCCAGATGTGCCACTGTTTTCCATCCAGATCGCAGATGAGTACTATGCCGATATTATTCAATTTCTCACTACAGGAGTAGCACCTGATGAGTTTACTAAGCAGCAAAAGAAGCAGTTGGTTGTTAAAGCAGCAGACTTCACCCTTATCGCAGGACACCTATACAAGTTAGGTCCAGATGAAGTTCTGCGCAGATGTGTGATGCCGCATGAAAAGGGCACTATTATCAAAGAGGCACATTCAGGAACAGCAGGAGGTCACTTCGCAGGAAAGCCGACTGCGCAGAAGATCCTGGAGGCAGGATTATGGTGGCCTACCTTGCATAAGGACACCAAGGACTTTTGCAAATGTTGCGATATCTGCCAAAGGGTAGGAAAACCCTTGCGACACAATGAAATGCCGTTGCGACCGCAGGTCACGTTGTGCGCATTTGACAAATGGGCTATAGATTTTGTGGGTCCTATCAACCCACCAGGAAAGCGCACTGGTGCGGGATATATTATCACAGGAATAAAGTACCTCACCAGATGGGCAGAGGCCAAAGCAGTAAGAAATTGTGATGCTGCTACAACTGCACAATTACTTTTTGAAAACATCATCAGTAGATTTGGATGCCCAGTAATTTTGATGAGTGATCAAGGCACGCATTTTTTGAACAGCACTATTGAGGCATTGACAGAAGAATTCCAGATTCAGCACCATAAGAGCACTCCCTACCACCCCCAGGCTAATGGTACGGTGGAGGCCTTTAACAAGATTTTAGAAAATGCTCTTACTAAGATCTGCAATAGCCAGAGGAATGACTGGGACCTCAGAGTTAACGTTGTATTATGGGCGTACAGGACTACATGCAAGAAACTTATGGGACACACACCTTTCAGCCTGGTGTATGGACAGGAGGTTGTTATGCCTATGGAGTATATTCTTCCCAGTTTAAGAATCACTCAGATTACCGAGATGACTGATACAGACACAGTTGAGGAAAGGCTAGCACAGCTGCTTGCCTTAGAAGAAGACAGATTCATCGCCGGATTCCATCAGAAAGTGCAAAAGGCACGAGAAAAAGCTTGGCATGACAGACACATTAAGAATAAGACTTTCCATATCGGATACCTAGTGCTCCTCTATGACAGCAAATTCATTAAGTTTCCACGGAAGTTCAAGACACATTGGTTGGGACCATATCAGATACAACAAGTCACAGAGGGAGGTGCCGTTCAGCTCAGCCAGCTGAATGGGGAGCTTTTGCCTAGATGGATTAATGGCAGTAGGCTTAAGCCCTATAGTGATAGCCACCCTGCCTCTCAGCCCTAGCTTAACCAGTCTATGGTGGTGCAGATGTCCAGTGTAGTTGAAAGGAGGCATCGCACCGGGAACTAGTCTACACCGGTAGGTATTATTCTAAGTATGAGGAATCGCATTAAAAAAAAATAAAAAATAAAAAAAATGAGTAGTATTGGTTTTTGCAGGTGATGCGGAGTCACATTGCGGCAGGGCGATGTTTCCACGTGCCACGTACTCAGTTTTGCAACCGACAAAGGCCAGTCAAGTCAGCATCTGACAGGTAGTTAATAAGGTAATGACCAGTATATCTTACCATAGATTTGGCAGCAGAATAATAAATTTTTTTAGATTTGGCAAATCTCCGACGAGACCGGCGCCTGTGCACACACGTTTCAAGGGAAATTCGATCGGATTTCCTCATTTATTAAGGATCGGATGACGGGTGTGGTCTTGTCCAGGCATTAATGACGACCGACGGGTTCAGTATAGATGACCATTGCGTCCGGGATTATCGTATTGGGCATAAAAGCAGAAAGTATTCAAATGGGACGGTTACGTTTGCAGAAAAACCGAGAGCTGTAGAGTGCATTATTCAGAATTCCCTATGAAGAGCTAAGTTTGTTACAGAGTGCTGTGATTTTCAGACGTTGCAGCCAGTGCATGTCTGCCAGTGTCCACTGAGTGGGTTATGTCCGAGGACGAACCTATAGCAAACATTTTGAGAATATTTCAACGTCATGGCCTTGCAGGAGCTATGACAATGCCACCAAAGGGTGCTCCGCCAAGTTCATCACAGCCCAAACAGCAACCACAAATGAGGAGCCAATCTCAGGTCAATGATGAATCCGGTTCAGAGCAAGAGGAATAAGTTCACAGCGGAAAAGACTACATGATACCACGAGTTGAAGACGCACCAGAGCCAAGAATTCCTAAGAATGCTAAGTATACTGTTCCCATACCACCCATTGATTCTCAAGTAAAAGAAAATGGAGATCTAGTAGGATATGCTGCTGTTGTTAAATTTGTAGATTATAACCTAGGAGATGGTAAGACATATCCTCAGTTCAAGCCAGAAAGCTATTTAAATATTGAGAAGAACCCAAGGACAGGGAGAGAGGAATATGTTCCCCTGCCACATGTTCAGATTCTTGAGCGGTCAGGTCTGCTCAATTTGCTGAGATTACCTCATTTTGGACAGGGTGCAGAGGTTAACATCGTGGTGTGCATTTTACTCTCTTGCATACACGGAGGATACCTCTGGCTAGGCAATAAGATCAACCTGAACATTGATTTGATACATCATATCACCGGCCTGTCCAAGATGTTTAAACACCCTGACATACAGACAGCAGGAAAAACCAAGGACTCCAAGTTACCACAAGCCCTAGTAACTAAGTATCAGCTACAAAGAGGAGGACGGGATTATGACATTTCAAGCATACCAAATGAGACACTTAGATTCACCACCAGTCTACTCGCGGGCAGACTGCTAACCAAGGTTCGACCAAAGGAAGTTACAGGATCCATAGTTCACCTTGCCATACAGGTCATAGAGGGGGAACAATTCAATTGGTCTCTATTCTTATTAAATATGTTGCAAGCATATTTTTTGGAAGCTCAGGATGAAGCCAACCACCCTTTCCATTTTTCGTGGTTGCTTATACTTTGTGCATTTGTCGGATGGAAGGAGCCGCCCCATACCCAGTTTCCGCAGATAGCAGGTGGCGCGCCTAGAGGAGTGCGCTATGCCAGCTTATGGGAGACTAACCGCCCAGCCAAGAAAACGATCAATACGATGGTATTCCATGATTACTATAAGCTATTGATGAAGGTCATTCAAGAGACACCACGGCTCAGCACGGAGACTGTGGACATATACGATAGCCAGCTTAATTTTATGGTAGACAGCCATTTAATCTATCTGCGACCGAAAAGGACTAAGTGGGATGATTGGGCTCCTGGCTCATTTAGGATGACAGCACGGGACGTCGAAGAAGTCACGAGAGACTTCGACGACCAATGGAAGTAGGAATATGAAGATACTACACCACTATCATCAAACAGTGCAGAAACAGAACACTAGGACAAGGACAAAGATACCACAGACACCCAGACGCAATCTTCAACAGAAGTACCGCTACAAAGGAAAAAGAGGAAACCTTCATAGCAAGTGCCACCAGAGGCACAAACGGCGAAGACGGGAGAAGAAGGGCCACCAGAGACATAGCAGCAGAAAAAATAGAAAACCTCAAAGCCAACTCTGAAGACCGCATTGACAGACGATGACTATGAACTCATCGCAACAAGGACATGTGACACATTGAAGGACTCACTTGACACGATGAAGGAGTCGCAGGAAAAGAGATAGAGCGCAGTCAAAAAGAAACTCCTAGAATTAAAAATGATTACAGAGAAGACTTCCATGAGGTACATTCCACCTGTAAAGACGACCACCGAAGAAACCTCGGCACCGCCGATGTCCCGCCAGGAAAGCTTAGCAAAAGACCGCCTCAATACTGTGTTAATTCCACCAGGGAGTATCCGATTCCCTGCCACAATGAAGGACCCACCAGTTCAGTTTAGACAATCCATCGAGGTTAACCTTGCAGAGTTTCATATTGACCAGTTGCAAATGATCCAGCAGCAATTAGGCACAGAGCTCAAGAGTAGAGAGCTCGAGACTTAAAAACAGAATACGCAGCTGAAGCAACAGAATGCAGCACTTGCTATCAGTGTTCAGAAAAAGACAGATGAAGTACGGACATATGAGGAAAGAGAGCAAGATCTTTCTCAAGTTTTGCAGAGCATTGCATTGGAACTTCCCCAATGTAACATTGAGTTCTCCTTACCAGTTTCGCAGAAGCTAAGAAGAGTAGCAGACAGAGTAAAGGCTCTAGAAGAAACCGTGACTAGGATGGACGAAGAAGTGGCCAGGATGAAGGCAGACCACAAGGTGCAGATCGCTGAGCTTGAGGATCGCATACGAGACACCTCCTAGGTATACCAGAACATGTGAGTAGAAGCCCTTCGACTCACTTCTGTACAGATGCAATCTCGCATCGACGAAGCTCGGTTAGTACTAACCGATGCGACAAACACATGGGCCGAGTTAGATGAGCTGCCGAAGAAAGTAGAAATCCAGCAAAGTATTCAGCAGATAGAGAATACTGCTGCGGCAATGAAAGAAGAAATTAAGGGCTTGGCAGCTCTTCAAAAGATGAGGAAGAAAAAGGAGATGAATTGTTTGCAGTAGGAAGCGCAACAATTAAGAACCAAGGAGATGTACATTAATGACCTGCTTCAACCATATCAAGAGCAAATCGTAGAGATAGTCGATACGGTTGAACAGAAAATGAAGGAGTTCACTACCACCAGAGAGAAAACTGACGCCACAGAAGACACCAGTATTAGTAAAGCTTTGCTTGAATTGGCACAAGAGAGCGTCGAAGTGATGTAGAAGGAAGTCACAGGACTTTGTGACAGGTTGCAGAGGGCTTCGCAGGAAGCCAAAGCAAAGCTACAGCAGGAGAAGCTCGTTGGAGGTGGCTCGAGGGCGAGCCACAAGTAAGTGTTAGGGGACTGTTGGAGCAGGGTCTCGCAGCTACAGAAGAAGCTGCTAGTTTAGCGGAGAAATAATTTTTAGCGAAAAGAAGATAAGACAGAGCTATGACGCCATAGCACGTTTCCAGTTGGAGAGCAGAGCCAGAAACCATGACTTTTAAGATAGAAAAGTCAAGAAAGGAAACGGTACCTGAGCGACCGAGAAGAGAGAGCTCAACCACTGCATTGAAGGCAGCGGCGGAAGACAGGAGGGCTCAGCGACCCTCATAAAGGAGAAGGAGCAACGAGGCTGAAGAATTGAAGGTGAAGGACAAAAAAGCGAAGCGGTGCATAGTACCCATGATCAGTGCCGGGAAGCATGGAAGATTGCAGAGAGCTGTGGTGTGATGGAAAGCGGCTACCTCAAGTACAGATATGGCCGACTGTCGCTAGTTAGGGTTTTGGGTTACTGTTGGGACAGGCCCACAGTGTTGTAATGGCAAGACCTTCGGGCTGCCTATAAAGGGATATATTTTGTATTGTAAAAGGGTTGGTTAGTTAGTTGATTCATTCAGTTGTTAGTAGTGTTTTGCAGACTATTAGACTGTGGTAAAATCCTAGCTCAGGTTCTATTATTAGTGGTAGAAATCTTACGGTAACCAGTAGCTGGCTTATAGAATATGCATGTAACGATCCGCAGGGATCGACAGAGAGGGAAGAGTATATTGTAGGAGAGAAATATAGAAGAGAAAAGAGATCTAAGAGAGAAGATCTTAAGCTGCATATGCGGTGCAGCAGAACTGTGTTTTACCTTCCCCTGAGCTATAATAAAAACACAGTTCTGTGGACGTAACTTCTATCCTGGAGGTGAACCACGTTAAAATCAAGTGTTATGCGATTGGTTTATGTGTTATGTTTACTTATGCATTTCTCAGTCAGTTCATGGACTTTGTTTACAGTTTAACAAACGAATGTGTTAATCAGTTCACAGCAATATATAAGGGCAAACATAAGTTAAAGTCTTTGGCATGCTGTATATGGTTCATTTATGCTTTGCGTGAAACACTCACTATTGCAGTATCGAATAGCCTTGTATGTTAAGTCTTGCATGTCGACACGAGCAACGCTAAGTACGCTAAACCACAGAGGTAGGATATCATAGAGAGGTGATACCGCACCGACAGAGGAGCTGCGGTGCGCGATACCGCAGGTTGGGGACTTAGCGTTGGGCAGGAGCTGCGTGTCACGCAGTGCGCGGTGATGCGATAAGGCCGGAGATATCGCGAGTCTGGGAAAGTGCGCGCCGCAGAAAGGGACTGCGTGACGGTTTAAAGGAATATCTCGCGGCTAGAAGAGCTGCGAGATGAGGAAATCGCATGACACGAGCAGGAGATCGCACGACGCGCAGAGAGAGAGACCTCACAGCCAGGGGAACTGTGAGCCACTAGTAGGATCGCCACAGAACCTGGTCCAAGACAGTTGAGTCCTTGGCCAACCCATTAGAGTCACTTCAGGTGAGACTTCAGGCTGCTTTGCGGTCTATCGCCGAAAGGGCCAGTGATCTAGGGGTGTTGTTGGTTGATTATAGTAAACCCGGGTTTTCCCATAGCAGCCAACAATTCACACAGGGTATGAGTTTTCCCGCAATAGCTTAAAAATATATACTAAACAAGTTTTTCAGATGCCCGCACAAGCCAAATATTTAAACAGATATTGCTCAACCAATTAATTAAAAAAATATGAAATAAATAAGAGACATAAAGAAAACAAATTTTATTATTTAATTGACATACATAAATTTAATTTATTTTGAAGACATTGATGCTTTATTTCACAAACTACAAGCAGTCTCGTATTGATCACTGAAAACATTGGATTCATAGTTGAATTCTCTATAATGTTATCTTATATGTAGATAAATAAAAAACTCCATCATACAAAAAATAATCATTAACTTTCGATAAATACATATATACATTGATATACCAACTCAAAAGCACTTTTCATTATATGCCGATAAATACAAAACTCCATCATACAAATATATTTTTTCATTAATTGTCGATAAATACATATATACATTGATTTATACATGTCTAGCATGTTTCAGAGATGGTTGCAATCCATCCTCTTGAGCAAAAGACAAATCTAAATGGTCTCTCTTTCCTTTCGTAGAAGACTGTAATTGTTCTGGATTTGGACAAGGCACTTATTGCGATTTCATTTCAAGCTCTTTAACTCTCTATGAAACTTTTTTTAAATTTTCAAGCAAAGCATTTTTTTTCTGCCATCGGTTTGTTCAATATTTCCACATTTTTCTTATACTTCGTTGATTCCTGTTGTTCCTTGACCTCCAATTTCTCTCTGGTATGTTTCAACTAATTTTTAACTTCAGTCACTTCACGTTTCAGGTTATGTATTTCTTTCTCCTGCTCTTTTGCCCTCAACTCTGTCTCATTGGGAAGGACATGAATTGCACTCATCGCTGCAGCTAACCCTTTCAATTCCTTCTCCAAATTAGAAATTGTGGATTTAAGTGTTTGAATTTCCATATCACATCCCAAATATTTAACTTTTCTACCTTCTAAGAGTTTTGATTCCAACTCCCTTATTTTTGCATCTTTCCAGGCCATCTTCTCTTTCATTTCTTTATGTAATGGTGATGAGGCATACAAATCACCTAGTGAAAGGCTCACTAAGAAGATTTCTTCTAGCATATTCTCTCGAATTGCTAAGGAATTTCTCTCGCTCTTCCAATGACATTGTACTTGTAGGTGTATTTTTCCTTCTACCCTTACCCTTACCCTTACCATCCTCTCCTTTGGTACCCTTACCTTCACCCTCACCACCTTCTTCACTGGAAACTTTTTTACCTCTACTTTGTTTTTTAAGTTTTAAAGTTTCAAAGATCCTTACTAACCTTGTTCTTTTGGTCTTATCAGCTTGCCTAGAAATGTTTTTTCTCAAATCGAAAATCATTGATTCTAATTCTCCAAATTTTCTCCATGGATTCCCTCCCACTCTTTCAACTTCAACTAATATTCTTGTACCACATGTTCATATTCTTTAATTTTCTTCTCCATTACTTGTAAAGGACCCATTTCTATCATCGCTGGTGGAACATTGAGAACAGGTGGTATTTTTTTCAACTCTTCTTTGAGTTCACTCGCTTCAGCATTAGCTTTTTCCAAATCCCCTTCATACGTAACCCTCACGGACTAAATTGATTTTTCAGCATCATTAGTGTTTTTCTCTACTTCGTTGGATAATAATTTAACCATTTTTTCTTTCCCTTTTATAATTATGTCCGTTCTAAAATGATTATCCACAACTGTCTTCTGCAACACGCTATATGTTTTAGGCATTGTAAAATATTATCATCTTTTCTCAAGCACTCTTCCCCCCAATTGCATATATAGGAAGCCTGTTCCTTGAAATGATCCATTTTATCATATAGGATGAACACGTACCTACTATCAAACTTATATGATCCAATGTCTAAATGCATAGTGGAAGCCCCTGATTCTGATTTGGAAGAACAATCATACTCAATTGCCAACTATTTAGGAGGAATTCTATCAAGAATGTCTTGGGGAATGGAAAAGTGAGTAGTAGTTTGTTCCATTTCGTTTCCTGTCACCTCCTCTGAATGACCTCTATCTACATGCCCCTTAAGCTCTTTCAAAGTTATGGAAGCATGAATTTCATCATTTCTGACCAAATCAGGATATTTTACTCGTAATTCTCCATGGCGCTCAGGACTTTGTACTGGTGATTCCTAGTTCTATTCAACAGGGTATAATGGTAATTCCCCATGGTGCTAAGGATATTGTACTAATTCCTCGTTCTTCTAAGGAGACTATACTGGCAAATCCTCATTGTGTTCCCTGCTTTTACGTTTCCTGATGTATGTTTTATGAACATGTGGTTTAGGAAAAGATATTTTTCCATTCTGGTTGATATCACCAATCTCTATTTCAGTAGCATGGGGTCGACATAAATCAATAATTTTTTGAAGTGTGCCCGGGAAACTAAATTTAACCTTCCTTAATTGGCTCTCTTGCAGGGTAGAGTGGATTTTCTTAGACAGTAGATAAGGAATATCTACAGGTATATCTTCCACCCAATGTATCACTACAAGCATACATTCACCCGAAATGTCATCCCTGTGATGATTCAGAATTGTCCTAAGGGCAATCTGAATCAAAGTTTTCTATATTCCGGGAGGGACATCTTGCATTTTTAAACCATTCCTCAGAACCTTTACTTCTCGCCCACAAATTTTACTGGCCATATGGTTCTTCTCCTGTCCGGGGGTTTTCCTTGAGATTAAAATCTCTCCCCCTCTGCGTGGAATATTTGTAGCTCGGGAAACCAAATTAGGATCGAGGTATACCCGCTTCCCAAACATTATGAGTTTTGTATTCCCAGCATCATATTTCAAAATTGCCTCATCTATCTCCTCATCAACATAACTAAACATTCCCCACAAAAAGTTGAAAACTTCTGCTTTCCTCAGGATAGTTTCCATACTTGGTGGCCACATCTTTACATCTCTCCATGCATAAGAATTCTCCTATAATTTTTTTACTATTACCCTATCATATGTGGACGAATGTGTTTCAACTGGGGTTGCAGAGGAGGATGCTCGCATTTCAACTTTACTCGTCATGCTGGACACGCCTATTTGAATTTTGGCCATGGTTATCCAGGTTCGAAGCGGAGGTGAGGTGATGCAGGCATACTATATTTCAAGCTCACAAATTCTCCCCGCAGACTGATTTTCAAGCTCACAGATTATTCCCGCAAAGAGGTTTTTAGCAACAAATCAATTCTTTACTTGGGTATGCACTTTGGAAATAAAAACATATAAAAAATTCATTTAGAAATAAAAACATACAAAGATCATCATGACATAAAAGATATAAACATGTGCCTCTACTCTTCAACAATTAAATATCATTCATCTTCTTCTTCATCCAACTCAACATCTGTATCAGGATCTAGTTCAGAATACATATTGATGAAAGGCTCATTCACATAAACATCATCATCAATGGCATGTTTGCTAATATAGTCATCGCCATCATCAATGAGATCATCGTATACTACATTTGGATGATCAACCTCTTCAACTTCTTCATCAAACACATCAACTGCAACCACCTGCTCTTGATCTGAATCATCATCATCTTCTTCTTCTTCATGATTATCTTCATCATCTACATGAGTATACTTGACTGGTCTTCCTCTTGGATCGTTCCTAACAGCATATGACCAACCTACTTTACCTGGTACCTCTAATTAAAAGACTTGCTCACATTGACTTGGAAGAACATAAGGCTCTGTACCCGGTTCAAATGCCCTTGTATTAACCATGGTAAATCCATTAGCATGCTCAATAACAATTCTTTCAGGATCATGTTCATGCATCTGTAGCCTGTACCACTTCACCTCAAACAAAACTATTTTAAAGGATTTAAAATCACACTCAATTATGTCATCCAAATGCCCATAGTACCTATTCCTAGTTTCTTTTGGATGTCTGTCACTTCTAGAGGAAACATTGGTGACCTTAAACACTGCAGTTATCCCACAATCCTAGGTTTTCATCTTATCATCCAACATTTTGATACGAAATTTACGACCATTACACCACATAGCCTTGTGATGTTTCAACTGTAACATTGACAACAAGTAAAAAATACATTGTGAATTAATAAACATCATATAGGACTTAGAAAATATATTTGAAAACTTAAACAGACCAAATACATTGAAAAAATGGGAAGTAACTAGGAAAATGCAGGTAAACAATTTACTTGCCTTTTTATCTTTTAAACCATAGGCTAAATCAACTTCCCTTTTGCGACGTAAGATCGGGAAATTGATGTCGATGACGATGAGCTATTTTAATCATCTCACTGACCCCTTCCCTTGATAACCTACCGAAGCATCCTTCACAATATTCTATCCAATGCTCCATCCAATAAAGGTTGTTTGTAATGTATAAATGTAAAGCATCCCACACTCAAGCAACTATATGAAAAAATAACAATTCACTATCATTAATTAGATATCATTACATGCATAGTTTAATACAGTTGAATATGCAGGATTAATAAAAAAATAACAAATCAGTGTGATAAAATAAAATTGGAAAAATACATGTGTAATATATTAATTCCACAAAATCTAATAATTACCTTTCACGGTCCTCATTGTACCTTTCCCCAATAGGACCTCCCCTTCAAATTTGTTGATGGAGTTGAGATGCCAAATGCGAGGCACATTCATATTTTCTGCTAATTTAGGTAGATATTCACTAATATACACCATGCATTGATATACCATAGAACCCTCAGGACGTGCTCTTTGTCTAACAGGATACTTCAACGACTTCAACTGCCTCTCCACTATCCACATCGACCTTGTGTGTACCGGTCCACATAATTCAATATCCTCAACTTGGTGTATGAGGTAGTGTTCTTGTGCATTGAAAAATGTTGGAGGTAGATACTATTGCATTTCACACATTAGTCGGGGAATTTCTCTCTTCCAATACCTTATATCTTCTTTATGGATTTCTTTTGAGGAAATCCACCTAGAAATGATGCAATAAAATAATATCAAACCATATATCAAATTTGAGGGCAAAACATAATATCTCAATAAGTTTCGCTACAAATCACTGACCAAGTACATTTTCCATATAAAACATTACTTACCTCATGTATTTTCCAAGAACATAAATAATTTGTTTTATGTTGTTGTCAAAGTCGTCTGGGAGAGATAAAGGTAGAACATATTGTATCAAAAAACACATAATTATTATTTATTTCCAAATAAGAGAATAAAATTAATAAAATAGTGCATACCAATAAGGAAATAAATTAAAAACTCACAATTACCTTAATGAATGTATGCCAGTCATGTGTTTTAACCCCACCAAAATCACCTTTTTTCGTTAAGATAATCTTTATGTTAGACGAAAACCCCGCTGGAAACCTTATTTTTCTAATGACCTCTTTTACAATATTTCTCTGTTGCTCTGTCAAGCACCAAGGAAGACTAATATTCTGTTGACAACCATCACCATTAGAATTAACGAGCACACTTTGTAATGCGTGATTAGATTCTTGGATGTCACTACAAATCTTTCCAATTATTTCTTTGTCAGTCCTTCCATCTAATATTCGCCATAACAATTCTGTTGTGTTCTTCCCGATATGCATTGTATCAAAAAAATGAACTATTTGTAGGTGCTCGTAGTATGGAAACCTACTGAATTGCATCAGGTAAATTTTCATTCATCGTGGAAGCCCATTCGTGCCTTAACGACATTCATGAAACATCAACAAAATCAAATTAAGACTAATTAATCAATATAGGTACATACCACGTTGAACATAATTCACTAAAAAAACAAAGATTTATATAATATATGATACAAGTTGAATGTGATTGTCATTGATGTCAAAGGAGTTCAGTGAATGACAAAAGGATAACCAAAGACATGATGGCAGGGTAAACTCAGTGAAAGACAAAGGAATGAAAAAGGAATTAATGGCATCACAAGTATGATGATGTGGCATGTATGGTGAGGCTAGAAAGACACATAATGGTGTCCTGGTGCTATCAGGAAGTCAGTGTTGTAATCTGACATCATTCTAGAAAAATATGGCAACTTTGTGAAACTTTGAAAATTGTCTGAGTATGAAAAAGTAGCCAAAACTACTTTAAGAGAATGCCCACCATAATTCATGGTTTGAATAGAATTCCCACACCAGCATATCAATATATATCTTGTTGAACTGGCTATCTATCCATGGTCTCAGTTTGCCTTAATCATTTCTGAGGAGAAAGATATAAGTCTACCAAAATAGGGTTTCAAGATAAACCTTGGAGAAATTCTTGGACATGGCTTAGTGTTGGAAAATTGGTCTAGATGGCCTTTGATCCATGAAATTTGATAAATTTATTTTCACAAGGACAGTCCTTGGTGGGCATTTCCAAACGACCTCTCCAAATGTTGTTCTCAACACTTCGGCAATTTTCTTGTGTTTCTTATTATGAAAAATAGTATTTTTCCTACTTTTGGTAGATTGATATTTTGCATATGTGACCATTGTAGGTTAGCTTGAAAGTATGGCTGTATATCCATTTCAAAAAATAACAAATCCATGCCAATTGATGAACCTATTGACATACACCCAACATCTGGCAGGCATTTGAAAGTGGTCTTCCAAACTGCTTATTGACACTTAGACAAATCTCTTCAAACCCTAAGTCACCAAGGTGATTTTATTTTTTTCATCAAACTTGGAGAGTGAGACATCCACAATGTAAGGAATATCATACTAACTCAACCATGCCAGTGTTCTCTCCTGCAACCTCATCATCTAACATTGGCGGGCATTTTACTGGGATAGTACAAATGAAGGTGAGAGGCACTTTTGGCAAAAATATATCTTCCTCCTCAAAGACTCTTTGGGAAATATGAAACCATGGTTGGATGCACCAACCAACATAATAGAGACTATCACTTTCATATGATTTTTCTCATAATCCAATGAGAGGTGGTGCACATTTCCTTGAGGCCACTTAGGCAGATTTTACCAATAATTCCATACACAATTTGTCCAAAACCTAAGGTGGATTTTTCATTTCACCCAAACCTAAAATAATGCTACTAGATGATGTATTACACCTTACTGAGCGCACCTATGCTGATTTCACTCCCATACTAATGTTCATTTGCCCCGGGCGGGCATTTTACTGAAATTTGGTGTAAGACGACTTGAAACCATATTTTGGCAGATCTATATCTTCTTCCTCAAGCAATACCAAACCAATGTGAGAACAGGGCCAGGTAGACAAAAAATACGCCTACAGGATGACCATGTGGTGTGGTCATTTTATTCAACCCACAAATTATGGCAGGCATTTCCCTAGATCAATTCTGAGTAATTGGACCAAAAATCCTTCTTTTGGGAGACCTTTATCTTCTTCTTCAAGGAGTTTTTCTGAGAACCGGGGCCATGGTTAGATAGATATTTCAACAAAATATGGGATGGAAGGTCATGGTGGGAATTTTATTCTTCTTGTGAATTATGGTGTTCATTTTCATAAGGCAACTGCTTTAGGGAAATTTTTCAGCACTTAGTCAAAATCCCCAAATTATCATACCGTTACCAAGTACTACCAGAATGTAGCAATGACATCATAATACATTAGGACACCAACATGTATTTTTCAACCTCATCACGCATGCCATATCAACACTTCTTTTTTCATTAATGACCTCCTTTGACATCAATGACAACCATACTCAACAGTGTCCTTGTGCTAAAAAAATTCATAGGGTGTCATAGATATGTTCCTTGTTGAAGTGGTTATCAACCCATGATTTCAGTTTTGCTTATGATGATCACATGTGCAAGAAATCAATTTTCCAAAGTAGGAAAAATATTGTTTTGCATATTCAAAATTTGGCTAAGTATTGACCAATATTCCAACAATACATAAATAATTTGGCATACCTTGACGATTTCTATTATATTCCAAGTTCCATAGGTGAGGTGTCATTCTTTGTGGTTTTTTTCCATTCTCTTCTTTACCATTGAATTTTGCTTTGTATGTAGTTCAATAACTATGGTTCTTAGGCAGAAAGTGCCTATACTCATAAAACACTTCCTTTGCTAAACTCCTTGAACGACGAGATTTTATCCTGGGACCGCAAGCTGGACATGCAAATTTACCCTTTGTTTGAAGACCTACAAGATATATGAATTGGTGTAACGAATTAGAATTACCACTTAAAATAATGCATGATATTTTCAATAGATATATATAATATTAAAGAACAAAAGAAAGTAACAATATACCACAAAAATGTGTTAACCCGAGAGCATCATGAATTGTCCATCCAAGTATTCCATGGAATTGAAATCGTCTTTGCCCTATTGGTCTAGAGATGTCATACATAGTGACGCCAACCCATAACTTCGACAACTCATCGATAAGAGGCTCAATATATACGTTCATATTTGTAACCTTGTACTTACCTAATTGGTCCAACATACATGATTAATTATATTTATCTATATGTCGTTATATATAAAATACATAATTATCATGCACAAAACAAAGAAATGAAATATTTAGTGATCAGACTTTCAAGTAAAAAAATACAAATTAATTAAATACTTGGAACAATCATTGCCAACATTGTGTGCTCTCTCTTGACCAACATCCAAGAAGGAAGGTTATGTTTATAACAAAAACAGGCCACACTGAGTAGGTAGAACGAAGCTCTCCAAATGGATTGACACCATCAGCTTCCAACGAAAGTTTAACATTACAAGGTTCTTCTTTGAAAATTAGCCACTTTTCTTCGATGCACCTAAATGCATACCCATCTGCAGACATTCGAAGAACATCGTATCGACTTCTGTTCTTTGCATGGAAATCCATAAACTGTGCTATACTTTGACACCTGAACAACCGTTGGAGACGTGGAATTATCGGAATATAACGAAGAACTTTGTGAGGTACCTTTTTTGTCACTTTATCGGTTCGATACCTACTTGTTTGACATTGTGGGCATTCATTTTCTAATGAATATTGTCCATAGTATATGATATTATCATTAGGACATGCATCAATAGCTTGATACTCCATTCCAAATTCTTTCATAATCACATATATCTCTCGATATGTGCGTGATAAAATATTTGACGTTGGTAATAGAAATTCACCTAACAATCGACAAAATTCAAAATAATAAGTCAATCTAAACCATATTAATCATCAATATCGCATCCATACTTTAAAAATTAGATAACAATAGCAATATAGCAAAAAATTAAACCCTCTATGTACATGTGAACATGCAGACATAAATAATTAACAAATTACATACCTTAGTATCTGTGTGAGACAGGTGTTTGATAAACCATTCAAAACCTTAAAGTTCACTAACAACAATATAGAAAATATAAAATTTGTTTTTGAGCCTTCATAAAGAGGTTGGCATGCCTTCTCGAGTAGATTATCAACATAATCACTATCATCCTGGTTGTCCTCATCCATTGGAGCAAATGTGTCTTGAATCAATATATGTATCTCATCTTCCTAATTTGTATCACTAACGTTATCTCCATCCATATCATCATTAACAACTTGATCAGCTTCAATTTCTGATCTAGATGTTCGTCATCGTGTAAATGAGTATTTCTGCTAGTACTCGGCAAATAACTCTCTAGAAGGGGACATTTTGGGGGTATTGTCTATATATTTTCAAACAACATAGTAAAATTAGTGTGTATAGAACATATAATAAAACGATAAGACATTTTACTGAAATTCATCACATGATGACTATTACAGAGAATACATTAAAAATTGAATAACCTCTTACCAAGGGATGATATTCATAACCCCCTTCGGCGTGCCCCTTCTCCCTACAATGTATTTCAGCTGTCGTTATTAAAATTCTTCTTCTTTGCAAGCCCCTAGAATCAGAGCAAGGGCAGTAACATTTTCCATATCCCCTCACCTCTAATGCCGCTCTAAACTGAGCAAGCTTCCTTGCATTTTCATTCATAGTGAAAAATCCTTGTAGTGAGAAGTAATTGTCTTACCTACACCATACCAAATAGTAACTTGTCAAATACATTAGATATAAGTATATTTCTAAATGCAGTATATTATATACCAATTTCTATAAAGAAAGACATGAAGACTGTGATGAATAGGATTGTCATTGATGACAACATTAATGACAATAATTTTGGAAACATATGGTAATTTGGTGAAAAACAATAAAATGACTAAGTGTTGGACAACTAGCTCTGGTAGCCTTAAGGAAATTCCCGCCACAAATTATGTGTTGAAGAAAATTCCCGCACTTTATGGGGGTATTGTAGATTGATATTTGGTGTACCTGACCATGTCTTCAGATTGTCTTAGAAGTAGCTGAGGAAGAAGTTATGAACCTACCAAAACAGCGTTTTAGGAATATTGGACCAGACTAAGAAAATTGTCTAAGTGTTGGAAAAACTGGCTCATGTGGCCTTGGGAAAATGCCCATCGTACCTTATAGGTGTATGATAAAAATTATCTAAAGCTATCAGCCTATAGCTTGTTGAAGATGATATCTCACCATGGTCTCATTTATCAAAGAAGATGTTTGATAACAAAGATAATGGTCTGCCAAAATAGAGTTTCAGGTTGTTTTGCACTATTCCAGTATTGGAAAAACTGCCTTAGTGGCCTCAGGGAAATGTCCTCCCTATCTCATAGGATGATGAGAAAAATAATATGAAACTGTTAGGCTATAGATTGTTGATGGTTGAATCTAACCATGGTCTCAGTTATCCCATGGAGTGTTTTATGAAAAATATATAAATATGCCAAAAGTAAGATTAATATTATTTTTCATTTTAAGAACACAAGAAAATTGGTGGTGTTAGATTCAGGAAATTGAAAAGGCATTTTGAAATGCCTACAAGGAGGGGTTATTTTGATGATAAAACTCATCAGGTAGCATAGGAATTTTCCTTGGTGAACTGACTATCCATTCATACCTTCAGGTTGTCTTATCATGGTCTCATATGCAAAATATCAATCTGCCAAAAATAGGAAAAATAATATTTTGCATAGTGAGAACAAAAGAAAAATGACCAAGTGTTAAAAACAAGAGTTTGAGAGGTTAGTTGGAAATGCCCACCAAGGGCTATCTTTGTGCAAGTAAATTTATCAAATGTCATGGATCCATTATTTGGTAAGTTGTACATCTGCTCATGACTTCAGGTCTCCATAGAGTGTTCACACGTGTGAAATAGGAATCTGCTAAAATGGGAAGAAATATGTTTTGATGTTCAAAAGAGGTTGAGAAGCTATTTTGAAATGCTTTCCAGAGGTTGTATGTTTGTCAACAAATTTATCTTGTGATATGGTCTTGTTCATTGTTGAAAGGGCTATCTAGCCATGCTTGTAGGTTTCTTTATGGTGATCACATGGCGGAGAAATCAATCTGCCAAAGTAGAAGAAATTTTTTTTTTACAAGTTAAAAACAATTTTGTCTAAGTGTTAAATTAAATAGTTTGGAAACCTATATGCTGATGTGGACAATACTTAAGACAATATACTAATGGTGTATGGACAAAGTTGAGACAGGGCTGCAGTACGTTGTATGTTGAATGACTTGTTGAGTACAGAAGGAAGACTTGCTGATTGGTATTTTTGATGTGTGTGCCTATGGCAAACTTTGGAAGAGTCTGATGTATCAATTGTAATTTGTAATTTGAAATTTGTATAGGGAGGTTGGGTGGAGTTGGGGAAAGACTTATTGGTCTTTTGACAAGTTGAAGCTTGGTTGGATGTTGTAGCATCTGATTCAGTTGTAGCTGATTAAACCATTCTGGTGGGTGGTGCCACCTTATGGGTTGTAGCCCATATTGGATATTGAAGTCTCCACTTATATAAAGATCACAAAACTATATCTTGTGTCCCTTGTGCAATGTCTTGATAGTGATGTGTTTAATTGATTAATGACATGTGCCTAGTTGATATTGTTCTTTGATAAATATGTTGTTGAAGCAATTATGAAATAATGATATAAGATTGGTAGAAAAATTTGAAATTGATTTGAAGCCTTAGCTCATTAATTCACCCCCCCCCCCTTTTAGTGAGAATTGTGTCTAACAGATTGAAGTTCTCATTGATGTCAACAAGTGTTGTGCAATTGCCTTTGATTTACTCATAAGGAGACCTTGATAGTTTGGGCATTGGAACACTAGGTGGCCCAAATGGTCCAAATGAAATTTGTCCTTCTACTGTGGAAAGTGATTAACACTGTGTCAGCGAAAAATAGCTTAGTGGAGCATCGGGTCTATAAAAAAACGAATTGGCTAGATTCATTGTTGATTGGACCCTCTTGTTGCAATTACTCTATTTTAAATAAAAGGAGGGAGTTTCAAGGTTGTTAAATTCGTTCGTAAGGTACATGACCCGAAGAATACAAGTTCTGTTATTTTGAGCCTCAATGTCAGTTTGTATCCCCCAAAAAAGGATGCATGCTTACCTTTTATGAATTTACGGCCAGATGATTGTTGCAGAGTATGACTGATCTCTCTAGATTTGGATATGGTTGATAAAGAAATCCGGGCTCAATTAATGCTCAATCAATCACAACTATAGAAAATGTGCCAAAAATGCATGATTCAGGCGGTACAACGGATGGACGATTCCATGCACATTCTCACATTACGCTTTCAAGGATGGAAGCATTGATTTTTTATCCTGGAGACTCCATAGACACTTTGTGTGCTTGTCAGAGAGGGACTAGGAGGCAGCTAATGTGGCTTGTTGATCATTTTTATAAATAAAACACTTCTTTCATACAGGGTACCCCTTCACCCAGACCCAATAGATTTGTAACACAAAGTAAAATTTTAAATCTGAGTAGAGTTGTGAAGCTTCAGCAAAAAGAGAAGCCTGCTCTAACTGAGCAAGGATAATTATTAATGCCATTACAACTTGACCCGTGCGTAAACAACCAAGATAATTATTAATGCCATTACAACTTGACCTATGCATAAATAGCCAAGAGTCGTTGAAAGCTGGCATTGGTTTGGTGGGTGTGCAAAGATAGCCATATATCGTCAATATAGAGATGAAAGTTCGTTGAAATTTAAAAACGTCGATATTGCCACGGTTTTTTCACCATGATAAAAAAATGAAGTATTAATCCATGAATGTTCAAAACGTGGAAGTATTTCATGGAAAAATATGCCCAAATGTATTAGTGTGACATGGAAAACAAATAATTACAAGGTGTGTTGTTCCAAAATCTCACCATGGATATCAACACAAGTTCCATAATCACCTCCATAGAATGAGATCGATCCAGATTAATGTGTTTGTGACAATGTCTCATACACATCCCATAATAAGTGGACATCAACACTCTCATCTTTGAGCACAAAGTTATCCTTAAGGGAAGAGCAGTGTTACAAGCATAAAATAATCAAATACATTAATAAACATTAATTACATGTTTAAGAAGAGGGCATGACTCCTCATACAAATGGACAAGCCATATTTAAAGGCAGACACTCAATTGTAATTTTCTCATCATCAATCATTTTATCATTATTCGATATTTATTTTTAAGAAGATGGATTCTCTTCTTTAACATGAGGATACAGATGCTCCATAACACTCGGACTCAATGTTACAAAATCTATAGTGAACTTGCCATCTAACTAAATGTATGGTCACTTAGTTAAATTTCTAAATTAAGTATCATCATGCAATAACTCAAGTGTCATCATGTGAACACTTTATTAAGTGAGGTTTCTTCTTTTGATTAACTTAAGTGTCATATTTTAGCTTAACTAAAGTGTAATCAGTACAAAACAATTTAGTTAACTAGTTCATCTTTATTGACACTTAGTTAACTATTATTAACTGGATTATGTTGATTGATTTACACTTGAGTGATCAGTGTGAGTTCTTTAATTAATTGAAGCACACATTGAGGCTTTAACTATAGCTCAATAATTTGAGTTCACTTAGTCATATGCATGGGAAATTCGAATTCCCTTTTTCTCCTTTTCTCTTTATCTTTATTTTATGGTCAATATTTGTTAAATGTATTTTTCTATCATATCACATTATACTTAGAAGAATCATCGCATGCTATGATCAAATTATATTACTCTTAGACAATATAGCCATATGCTAAAGTAGTTTGACACTCTAGAGGTGGCCAATCTCTAGAGGATACTGCATAGATGTATCCATCTTGAATGACCATTTTTACTGATATATCGCATAACATTTATGCTTCAACATCCAAAGCATTTTACCTCTATAACTAGAGGCCCACCCCAAGGGTACCCACTTTAACTGGGGATCCGCATGAGAATTCATAACTTGATGTACTCACAAGTCCAACATGATATACTCCTAGTTCCACTTCATAGGTACCTTATGAGAATCGTGACTTTATATACACACAAGTTAAAATCCTTGTACTACAAGACTTTACAATATCATCACTTTGACAAATCAAAGGATTCACCTCAACACATGAGGAATAACCTTTATAACTGAAGGATTAGCCATCCTTGGGTCCAACCCTAAGAATCTACTCCAAGTACTTGAGTCCAACTCAAGATTCCCTACCTCAACATAAGACGCCCAATCCTAGTTGCGCAAGATTGGCTTGGAGAATGACTCATAATGTTGTACATTTAACATTTTGGGCTCCAACTATGTTCAAAAGTTCCCCAACTTCTAAGTAATCATTGAATATATTAAGGCCACACTACTAAGCACCAAAATAAGGCTCTTCCATCCATAATGTCCTTTTGGGTGAGCGACATTACCTTTATCAAGTGTCGTAAAATCATGAAAGTGTCATCACATAAGGGGAAGTGCCTATTTGGGCTATAACACTCACATAAGAAGTCTCTCATATCCAGGCGCCAAAGATTGTCTTCATGCGTCTCATTTTTGTGATCTCAATTCAATTCAAATATTTACTTAATCAATCCATAGAATCATAATATCTTTGAAATTGAACACTTCTTAACAAGCGTGACAACTTCAACCAACACATATCTTACCAATGAATAATTATTGTTTCAAACAACATATATCTTACTGATGAATAATTACTGTGTTAACGTTCAATCGCCATGTATCTTTAAAAAAGGGAATAATTGTTGTGTTTTGATTTAATCACCGTGCTATCCTTGAACTTTAAAACTTTTGATAATCAATTACAACATATGTTAATCTCGTAAACAATTCAAACACACAAATCCTTCAATCCATAAGACACAAGATGTACCCTGGTAAAACCCTCGAAACACGGAGGATGAAAAACCTATAAATTCTTTGAGTATGATAGATAATTGCAGAGAATGGTTTACAACACATCAGTAGATTTCCTAATAAGAGATATCAATGCAACAGTAGATAATAGATATCACTAGGAACATTGTATCAACCTTGCCAAGTGCATAGTACTTTAATAACAAGATTGCAATCATACAAAAGGAGAGGTAGCAAATGGTTACATGATTCTGGTGCATTGTGAACAATGTGTGCACTAAAATTACTTTTCCATATCAAGAATTAGCACCTTCCTTGACTTGGTGCCAAGTTGTCACCTCATATTATCTCCCATACATAAGATATGTTCCTTCCTTCTTTAATTAGATTTAACTAGATGCTATCTAACTTGAACTGAATGTGAACTTACTGAACTGAATGTGAACTTACTGAACTGAATGTCAACTAACTTGAACTGAGTGTCAACTTATCTGAACTGAGTGTCAATTGATTGGAAATAAATGTTAACTGACTGAACTAAATGTGAACTGATTGAACCAAACTCAATCATCAATTGGTTGCTTGACCACTAGTTAGGATTTTAACTAAATGTCTTCAGGGATTTACAATCAGTTCCATCCACGAACAAACACTTTGCATAAATCAAGGAGTGGACTCCTTATTTAACTAAAACCTTTTTTTCCACAACTAAGACTTAACTGATGTCTTTGAAATTTGATTTCACTGATGGTCTGACATGGGAAATTTGAATCCTTTACTATTTCTCTATGTTTATCTAATTTATCATTAATTAAATACAGCATGGTCCACTTGTTTATTTATTAATTCACCATCTTATCATATCCTACTCAGAATAATTGTTCCATATTAACGATCATATGTACTATTACCCCGGGTCATATAGTCATATGCTAAAGTAATTCAGTCTAGGGGTAGATAATCGCTAAAGGATACTTATAGAACCTATTGACCATGACTAGCAATACATAACATAGTAAATCTTCATGACTTGATACAACACAAGTCTCCAATCTTGATACAACACAAGACCCCAATCTTGATACAACATAAGACCATCTCCAGTTAAGGAGATCCATCTCATAGGGTACCATCTATGAGAATCATTTGACTTGATACAACACAAGTCTGCAGTATTGATACAACACAAAACTAGCCTTGATACAACACAAGACTCCAATATTGATACAACACAATATCAGAGTACAAGAATCCCACCCCAATACATGAGGACATAGATAGGACTTGATACAACACAATGTCATGAATTGATACCACACAATTCCTTAACTTGATAGGACACGAATTTCTAACTTGATACAACAGAAGCCTTGAGAATGACTCCTGATGTTGTACATTTAACACTCCCTCTCAACGAGGGAAACACTCTCTACTTTACCAGGAATTTCCTGCCATACCAAGCTTATCTCATAAGTATCCCAACTTCGTCAATGACAGTGACTTGTCCACAAATTTGCAATCTTCTCATTAATAGCTATGTATTGAAATATTTTCTTTACAGGACCATGACCTCAATGAAGTAAAAATTCATCTCAATTTGTTCTATCATAACACATATAGGGTTTTTCAAAAATCTTGATTATTAACATCTAATAATTGTTAGGATATTTAGACACTTAGGAGTTAGTTAAGATCAACTTGTGTAATATATCCGTTAGGTAAAAGTGTGTTTAATTAGTATGCATTAGTATGCATTTGTAAATATTCTAATCCGACGGTCATGATATGTTCTAGACATAGAGTGATCCGACAGTTCAACTTCTCTTAGATCATACCTACCATTGATCCATGGCTTAACACCCAATTGGTCTATGATCTCTATTTAAATAGCAGAGAGGGTCCTTGGCTAGTTGATCGATTATGAGAAGCTCATATGTAACTTTCTTTCTTTTGCATAATAAATTGCTCCAAGTAGCTATTTGGCTGGGACCGTGGACTGTTTCCCTCTCGAGGGTTTTAACCACGTGACAAACATCTGTGTGTTGATATATGATCTATTTGTGTGAAGCGGTTGCTGAAGGTGTTTGGTCTTTTGGGAGTACCCTGTGTACCTGAACATGGTATTAGAGCTTTTATAAAGAGCCGCTTTCGATTTTGATCAAGCTCTGGAACCGGTGTTGCCGAAACTTTGAAAGGGTTTCTGGTTTTGGATTTTCTATGCATTTGTGGCCTGTGGGAGCTGTTCCATTGCGTCTGGAGAGCTGTTTCCATTTGGAAACAGTCTTCATTTCACCGAAAATCATTTCCGTTTGCTCCAGAAACACCCATTTCGGTAAATTTGAAGGAAAAGAAAGCAAGCACGGAGAACGAAAGAGAAGAGTAAAAAAAAAAAAAAAAACTCTTAATCTATCCATTATTTTACGTACCTTTTAAACTTAGCTCACTTGGTCCAAAGTTGCTTTATTACTTAATAGGTCTTGAGTTCAAGTCTTATTAAGCTACTTTTTAGTGCATGCAATTTCTATTTTCAAGTTATTTTATTGTAAAAGTGCATCTCACATAAATAAAAATAAATAAAAGTGAGTCACTTAAGTCTTTTAATTTATTGCCGCACTATTTAAAAAGTCACATTATTGTAAAAGTGAACATCACTTATTCTACAAAAGTGATTCACTTCAAAGCAACTTTATTGTAAAAGTGATTGTCAAAGGCTGATCTTGGGAAGAGGCGGCTTCTTTTTTTAGTTGGTCAAGTTAATATCTGCCACGTCACTATTGGGGACATCTTCAATATTTTCTTTGATCAAGCATAACTTCATCATCCAGAATCAGTTTTAAGTGCCGTTTTTTTTTAAACCGCATATTTTTTCAAGATTTTTGCATCAAGACAGTTAGTTTCTATTCTTTTAGCCATTATTTTATAGTATGGCCTCCCCTTGTGATATTATACTTACAAGTTCTAACTATTTCTCATGGAAATATCGTATGGAGGATGTTCTGCAAAGTAGGGGACTTTTCAGGATAACCTCAGGGAAAGAAATAGAACCCACTGATGATGATAAGAAAATTAAATGGGAAAATATATGTGATGAAGCTCGTGGATTGATTGGGATGTCAATCTCTACTGATTTGTGATTCCACATATCTAGAATTGATGAACCTAATCTCGCTTGGGAAAAGTTAGAATCTGTGTTTGGTAAACACAATGAAATTTGGGGTCATCAACTTGAGAATGAGTTGCTTTCCTTGAATCCAAATGATTTTTCATGCATTCAAGACTATTTATCTAAGTATAAAACTTTTAGACTATTATGTGCAGAATGCAAGATTAAGAAAGAAGAGAAACAATGTATTTATCATATTCTTTCAAAACTTGGACCTGCATATTCTGTTTTTGTATCTACATTATACTCCATGAAAGAATCCTTGACTGTAGCTAGCTATCAAGAGCCTGGCCTTGAATCCTTTTGTGATTCCTTAATTAGAGAGCAAGATAAGCTCATTCATCTTGGAATAATTAACAATGTAGATACATCTGGGAAAGCCTTATTGTCCCAACAGAAAGAAAAGTCCAAGCCTCCCAAGAAATAGAATTTTCGCAATAATAAGCCAAACAACAAGGGTCCCAAAACCTCTTAGTCAGCTCCTTCTTTAAAAAATGATAAAGGATCCAAGCAAAAAGTAAAGAAGACTGAGCATCATTGCAATTTTTATGGGAAAGATAATCATGATGAATCTAAGTGTTTTAAGAAGATGGTAGCCTTGGAAGCAGCAATGAAGAAGCACCACATCAGCCTAGATTCGTCTTCAGAATCTACCTCTCATGGACATGCACTTTGTGCTTTTGATTACTCTTATACTACATCTTCTTCTTCTACTTCAAATGAATGGCTCATTGATTCTGGAGCATCTTATCATATGGCTAAGGATAAAGCCATCTTTTCTACTATGCATGAATGTAACACCAAACAAATATTTGTTGGTGATGATAGATCTCTAAGTGTTGTAGGATCTGGAATAGTTCCAGTAGAAAATGGTCATTTCAGTGATGTACTATGTGTTCCAAAAATTTCCCGCAATTTGTTATCAGTCTATCAAATTACTCATTCAGGTGAAGGTAAAACTGTGACGTTTACACCTTACCAAGTTGTAATTAAGGATTTAAAAATCCTCAAAATATCTTTACTATTGGAACTGTTGATGATATTACCAGGTTGTACAAATTTAACAACTTTGGGTCATCACCTTTTCCTTCAGTTTTTGTTGCTCATAGTGATAACTTGAGAAAACTTTGGCATGAGCAATTTGGTCACTTAAATTATCGCTCATTGCAACAAATATGTAAAGACAATATGGTGACTGGTCTTCCGCTGGTATCTTGCAAAGATGGTGTTTGTTCCAGTTGTGTACTCGAAAAAACATCAACGGGACAGTTTTGACAAACGTGCCTCTTGGCACGCCTCGATTCCCTTGGAGCTTGTGCATAGTGACTTGTGTGGTCCTCTTCCATCTACTTCCTTTTCTGGTTTCAAATATTTCTTAACTTTCATTGATGACTACTCCACATGCACTTGGGTTTACTTCCTAAAACTTAAGAGCGAAGTATTTAACATGTTCTTGGCCTACAAGGCCCTTGTTGAAAAACAATCTGGTCATGAAATTATTAAGTTAAGATCTGACAATGGAGGAGAATATGTTAACAACAAGTTCACTACTTTTTGCACTAAACAAGGAATCCAACAATAGCACATTGTTCCATATACACCACAACAAAATGGTGTACCTGAACGGAAGAACTGCACTTTAAAAGAAATGGCTAATTGTATGATCCAATCTAAAGGACTAAGTCTTCAATATTGGGTTGAGGCCATAAATTACGAAAATTAGATAGTTAATCACACACCCACTAAATTTTTACAGGATATAACACCAGAAGAAGCATGGAGTAAAATTAAACCAGATGTAAGTCACTTTCGTGTGTTTGGTTGTGAAGCATGGGCTCACATTTCAGATGAAAAATGGAAAACATTGCAGCCTAAAAGTGAAAAGTGTATACTTGTTGGATATTCTAAAGATGTAAAAGGTTATAGACTTCTTCACCCACATTCTCATGATATAATCATTAGAAGAGATGTTAAATTTGATGAAAATATCTTGGCCTACGAGCCTAACTTGGCGGGTGTGCCATCTTTGGCCTGCAAGCTTGATTCGGCGATTGTGCCTTCTTCTTCTTCTTCTTCCAGCTTCCTTGACAGGTTTCCAACTCCAGTTTCTGATGATGACAGTGAGGATGAAAATACACCTCCACCTTCTCATGTTCCTCCAATTACACCAGCACCAATACTTCCTCGATGGGTCCATTCAACATGTGAAGCAACTAGTGATCTTGTCGATGATCCTAGAGATCAATGTCGAACACGTTCTCAGTTTCAGCGATCCTCTTCTCTTTTGGCTCAAGTTTCTGAGAATCATGATCCAGAAACTTTTGTAGAAGCTTCAGGAAATCCAGATTGGGATGCAGCTATGGATGAAGAATATCATTCCTTAATGGCGAACGATACTTGGGATCTGGTTCCTCTTCCAAAAGGAAGAAAACTTGTCAGATGTAAATGGGTCTACAGAACTAAGTATGCATCAGATGGAAGTGTTGAAAGACTTAAGGCAAGGTTAGTTGCCAAAGGGTTTTCCCAAGTTGAAGGGATTGACTACAATGAAACATTTTCCCCTGTAGCAAAAATGAACTCCATCCACCTTGTTCTTTCCCTTACATCCTTACATAACTGGGAAGTCCATCAAATGGATGTCAATTCTGCCTTCTTACATGGTGATTTACATGAGGAAATTTACATGGAACAACCTCCTGGATATGTTCAGAATAACTCTAGCCTTGTTTGTCTACTTAAGAAATCCTTATATGGCCTTAAGCAAGCTCCTAGAACTTTGTATGCCAAAATGGATAGCTTTCTCCTTGACACTGGTTTTTCTAGATGTCATTCTGGCCCCAATGTCTATACCAAGAAAGTATAAAACCATCTCATCATACTTGTTCTTTATGTTGATGATCTTATCCTTACTGGTAATGACCCTAAACTTATAACCCATGTGAAATCCAGTCTTAAGCAAAATTTTGAAATGTCAGACTTAGGACATTTGCATTATTTTCTTGGTCTCCAAGTCTTGTAAACCAAAGAAGGAATCTTTCTTTCCCAGTCTAAGTATGCTTGTGACCTTCTTCGTCGCTTCCACATGGAAGATTGTAAACCAGCCCCTTCTCCCTTCCAGTCTGGAGTCAAACTTTCTGCCACTTGTACTTCCCCTGAAGTAGATGCCACCTTGTATCGTCAGCTTGTTGGTAGTCTTTTATACTTGACTCATTCCCATCCTGACCTTTCCTTTTTCATTGGTCATGTTTCCCGTTATATGCAAACTCCTCATGAAAGTCACTGGAAAGCAGCAAAAAAGAATACTTCGATATATTCGAGGTACAATTCAGTTTGGGATTCATTACAATACAGGGGGGAAACCTTTGTTGGTTGGTTTCACTGATTCAGATTGGGCCGGAGATCCTGATGATCAAAATTCTACTGCAGGTTATGTTTTCAGTCTGGGATCTGGACCTGTCACTTGGGCTTGTAAGAAACAACAAGCTCTTGCTTTTTCTTTAGCAGAAGCAGAATATTGAGCCGCAGTTAATGCCAGTCAGGAAGCTTTATGGCTTCGACAGATCCTTTCAGAGTTTGGATTCGAGCAGCAGCAGCCTACTCCACTTTGGTGTGACAATCAAACTGCCATCAAGCTTGCCAAAGATCCATTTCTACATCAACGCAGCAAACACATTGAGCTACACATGCACTTCATGATCGTGTTATTGAAGTGCTCTATTGCCCTACAGATGATCAAGTTGCAGACATCTTCACTAAGTCTCTTACAGAAGCGAAGTTTTCTAAACTTTGGTCTATGTTAGGATTTCAGGAATGTGTCCTTAAGGGGGGATAGGCTCTAATGCCTCCTTCCTTCTCCTAATAGCATCACTTTTGTAAATACTTCAATCCTATCCCAAGTTGTTCTTAAGGGGGTATGTTTGGATATTTAGACACTTAGGAGTTAGTTAAGATCAACTTGTGTAATATATCTATTAGGTAAAAGTGTGTTTCTTTAGTATGCATTAGTATGCATTTGTAAATATTCTAATCCGACGGTCACGATATGTTCTAGACATAGAGTGATCCGACGGTTCAACTTCTCTTAGATCATACCTACCATTGATCTGTGGCTTAACACTTGATTGGTTTATGATCTCTATTTAAAGAGCATAGACGGTCCTTGGCTAGTTGATCGATTATGAGAAGCTCATATGTAACTTTCTTTCTTTTGCATAATAAATTTCTCCAAGTAGCTATTTGGTTGGGGTCGTGGACTGTTTCCCTCTCGAGGGTTTTAACCACGTGACAAACATCTATGTGTTGATCTGTGATCTATTTGTGTGAAGCGGTTGCTGAAGGTGTTTGGTCTTTTGGGAGTACCCTGTGTACCCAAACAATAATTGTAGGCTCAAGTCTTTCACCCTAGTATGTAGCTTCCCAATATACACTACTCCTTAACAGGTAATACCAACCGAAATATACATAGCTTATCTCAAGCTAAAACAATAGTTGAATATTACAATATTTCTACCATGTATCAAATACAATAAAGAGCCTATTCTAATGTACCTCAAAAGGTACTCAAACATATGCTTATCCATAAGCATAAAAATACAACAGGTCTCCTAAGTACTTTAAGAGACTAATCAGCTACTTACACATAGTAGCACCATCTGGATCCGATCTAGAATATAGTTTTTCTAAAATGGAAACCATGGATTTTAAGTCCATCATATACAACATTGTACATCAAATGTGTAATATCATGCAGAAAGAATGTATCATCTTTTCTTTCAATCTTCAACATTTGTTGACTTGAAGAATCTTCTTCTATTTGGAGAAGTTATCTATGAGCTTTCCATTATCTGTGATGTTCTTCAAGGCCTGATCACTTTCTCAATGATTCTTCTTTTTATATTGCAGCAACCCAACTACCTCTCTAAGAGGTTTAACTATTATCTGACAGTCCATACCATAACTCTTCTTGAGTATCAATAGTCTCTAAGAATTTGGCCATGTCTCTTCTCATGGGGATTCTCTCCACAAGGTATCATAGCCCCTGGATTTTTGAGTCGTGCACCATGACTAACTGGTGGGGAATTTATATGTTGCTTCCTGTGAAGACACATCATTACTCCCTATTCAACTGGTGGATTTTTTTGTACTATGCTAAGCTTGTCTTGGATAAAGGATTAGTAAGAATGCTGGCAATGTTGCTCATCTATGTATATGTACCATGTCTTGGATATAACTGACATGGAACCTCAAAAAATGTCTTTACTTCTTTGCAATATGCTCTATTTGGAGAAACATATGTGATCTTTCCTTTATCACTATAGTATTCAGAATATTTATTCCATTGTTCGAGACATATTTGAGTCCACATACACTTGTACCAAGTAGATACCACAACACATGCTTTGTTTGTATATGTCAATGTATAGACTACAAAGCATATAATTGATCCTGGGAGTTATTACTAATCCATATACATCTCTACTAACTTTTGAGATCTTCAAAATCTGATTTAAACTTCAGATTTATCTTCATATGGATGGCCATGGACTTTCATTCCATCATCTTGAAACTCTTCGGGATCTTTCTGCACATTTTCCTTTAACTGAGGAAAATCTTATCTGGTGGCTGCCACACCTCTAATCTCAAGAATCATAACAATATTCTTAAATATTGTTCTAAGCTTCCTTCTTAATTATGAGCATTATGCATGTCTCCTTTTTACAAGAGGTACATCAACCAATTACATTGGTTCTTTAGGAGTTAGTGAATCTAGTTTCTCCCTCTCACCATCTAGATGTGAGAATCATAATTTGGGTCCTACATCACAGATACTTATTCTCATCTATGTCTAAATATCTTGTTTGACATATGAATGTAAATAAGATAATGTAGTTATCTTCAAGAGTCTTTACATCTCTCATAATAGTATTATTTTGTCTTTTTCCTAATAAGCATAGGAATCTCTTGATCTGTTCTATTTCAGGATCAGCTATAGCGATGACTCCACATTCCTGTCTTTATTTACTTGTAGGTCATGGCATATGAGTTTTCCCTACATGACAAATTATTCTAATGTTTAGAACCATTTCATACTCATGATTTTTTTTTATTCACATGAAATACTCTCAATATATTGATAATGATTTATACAATTATGTAGAGATATTAACCAATTGTTTTAACATAACCCATTCTAATATTATGTACTAATATGAATACCTATATTAGTCCAAAAAAATCATATTTATGAAATAAATATACATCTCCATATGCATATCTCATGAGGCAACCATGTAGCCCTCTATCTGATATATTATGGTCAATCATGTAGTCGTGTGTTCACAACTTATGAAGCAAACATGCAACCCTAATTCTCATGTCTTATGAAGGAATTTTTCAGCCTTATATCAGTCCTATATAAGTATATATCAGTCTTACATAAGTCTTATATCAGTCCTATATCATATCAAATAATATGGACTCATGAGATCAATAACATGCCAATAAAGACAAAAAACAATGTACATGTTCAACACAATTCCAAGTCCAGGAATATAGATCTCTACATTAATGAAACATCTTCAAAAAAATTTATATCTAATTTATAATAGCATATAGAAAACAATATAAATTACTCATCATTATTGTTGTGTGGGATCGCTCTTGATCTTTGCACCCTTGCGGAGATTGTTGGAGTCCCTCTTTATTCACTGCAAAAACTTATTGCGTGTATTAGATAATAAGTCTCTGCATAGGAATATAGATCCCATGCAACCAAGAGAGAATTCTCTTCTCCACTAAAGGAAATATTCCTCTTGATCATCCTCTTCCTCGGATGATTTATTTTGAGAACGTTCACGTCCTTCTACGACGGTGGACGCGTGAAGCCTTCCTTCTTTCTTCTTTATTGCATAACACTCTTTTGCAAAGTGGCCCTTCTTTCCACAATAGAAGCATTTAGTATTTGATTTATCAAAGTACTTCTTGAAATTCTTCTTCTTTTCATGAAAGAATTTATTGGGAGTGAATGGCTTCCTCCCTTTCTTCATTCTTGTCATGCAGGAAAGATTCTCCTCTTTAGTGCACACACCCTTGTTTTGGATGTTCCCTTCTTATTGGATGCAATCATGCCATAGTGTTTCAAAATTGGGTTTCTCTTCTCCTCCATTTACCACTGCTAAGAAAGTCTCCCATGAGGAATGGATTCCATCGATGGTAGTTTGAAATAGGTCATCCTCATCGGTCACCACACCAATGCTTACAATATGATCGTTCACTTGTGAAATATTTGTGAAGAATGATGTTACAGTCTCATCATTCTCCATCTTTAGGTTCTGCAACTTGTTCTTCAAATCCCTATTTTGAGTAGGGGCCTTCTTCTCATAAAAAATCATGAGTGTGTCAAAACACTCCTTTGTCATCTTCAATGGTGTGATCACTGACATGAGATTTTCTTTCACGGAGTCATATATAATCATCTTTTCCTTTTCTCGATTCTTATTGTAATTGATTCTTTCTACATTTGTAGTGGACTCTTCGATCACAGTGGTCACAAAGGAATCGAGATCATGCTATTCAAGAATGTTAATCACCCTTGTGTTCCATGTGTTGAATTTTGATGTGCCTTCAAGTCGGTATTTTGGTCAGAAGGAGATTGATGCCATTGCTTCAAGCTCTTTGTTCAATACTTCAAGATCTTCATAGATTTAGAATGTTTGCACAAAACTAATCTCTAGCACGCCATTGCTCTGATACCATGTTGATGTTTGAGCAAAAATTGAAGATGCTTGAACTTTAAAACTTTTGCTAATCAATCACATCATACATTAATCTCATAAACAATTCAATTACACAAATCATTCAATCCATATGACACAATATGTACACTGGGAAACCCTCCAAACACAAACGATGAAAAATTGAGCAATTATTTGAGTATGATAGATAATTGCAGAGAATGGTTTACAACAGGTCAGAAAATTTTTCGATAAGAGATATAAATGCAACTGTAAAGAATAGAGTTCACTAGGAACATTTAATCAGCCTTTCCAAGTGCACAACACTTTAATAACAAGCTTACAATCATACAAAAGAAGAGGTAGTGAATGGTTGCATGATTTTGGTGCAATGTGTGCACTAAAATTACATTACCAGATCAAACATTAGTGCCTTCATTGACTTGGAGCCAAGTTGTCACCTCAGATTCTCTCCCATACAGAAGATATGTGCCTTCCTTCTTTAATTAGCTTTACCTATATGCTAACTAACTTGAACTAAATGTGAACTTACTGAACTGAATTTCAACTAACTTGAATTGAGTTTCAATTGATTTGAAGTGAGTTTCAACTGATTGGACTCCTAAATGTTAATTGAGTGAACTAAATGTGAACTGATTGAACTGAATTCAATCATCAATTGACTGCTTGACCGCTAGTTAAGAGTTTAACTAAATGTCTTTAGTGCTTCACAATCAGTGTCATCCACAAACAAACACTTTGCATAAATCAAGGATTAGATTCCTTATTTAACTAAAATTTGTTTTTTCACAACTGATGTCTTTGAAATTTGAGTTCATTGAAGGTCTAACATGGGCAATTCGAATCCTTTACTCTTTGTCTATGCTTATCTCATTTATCATTAATTAAATACAGCATGGTCCACATGTGTATTTAGTAATTCACCATCTTATCATATCATACTCACAAGAATTGTTCCATACTAATGATCATATGTATTACCCCGGGTCATATAGTCATATGCTAAAGTAATTCACTCTAGGGGTAGCTAATCCCTAAAGGTGACTTGTAGAACCAAGTGACCATGACTAGAATACATCACATAGTATATCCTCATGACTTGATACAACACAAGCCTACAGTCTTGATACAACACACGACCCCAGTCTTGATACAATGCAAGACCATATCCAGTTAATCAGATCCATATCATGGGGTACCATCTATGAGAATCATTTGAATTGATACAACACGAGTATGCATTCTTGATACAACACAAGACTAGTCTTGATGCAACACAAGACTCCAATATTGATACAACACAGGATCATAATACAAGCATCCCACCTGAATACATGAGGACATAGATAGGACTTGATACAGCACAATGTCCTGAGTTGATACCACACAAGTCCTTAAATCGATACAACACATGTTTCTGACTTGATACCACACAATTCCTTGACTTGATACAACACAAGTATGGAGAATGACTCCTAATGTTTTACATTTAAAACTCTTGAGTAGAGAAAGGGAAAACCTTCCTTGTGTAAGATACTTGAAGAGAGTGTCGTGAATGTTTAATTGTTGATTGATATCATCGGAGCACTCTAAAATGATCAAATTTGTTGATCTATGAGAACAAATGAGTTGCATTGAGTGAGCTACAAGCAGGTAGCTTGGTTCCTTCGACCCAATGACATCATAACCCAACTTGGGTGTGGCCTCTACCAATGCTTATAGTTGGGTGGAATTTCTTAGACTACCTTCTGTGAAATAATAAGTGATTTGTCTTTATTTATATATCTAGAATTGAATTTATCTATAATGTTATTTGGAATATATGTATTTTTAATGTTGTGTATGAAATTATGTTTAATTATAATCATGGTTATTTGATTACTCTCAAATTTGGTCATGTCTATGCTTGTTTCATTTTATTCTAATGTTATTATTGTACCCATATATGCACTTATGCAATTTTGGGCCTCCAAGGTGGACTATATTTTCTATTTAAGAAAAAAAATGCCATGGTGATGAATCACTAAATAGATATTCACTCAACCAGTCTAAACACCATTTCTGAAAGAGTTTGTTTTACTGGAATTCAATGTTTTATTTTTTAAATCCTAATTCTAAGTTGTTCAAATCGTGTTTTTTAATCCATAAATGGATTCAATCTCCTCAAATAATCCAGAACCCACAGATTAGACAAGTTTAAACAATGTTCTTTAGAACATGATATTTCTAGTTTAAGGAAGGAAGGAAATATCATTCGGATGGGTGACTTCAATGCTCGAACTTCCAGTAACCAAGTTATTCTTTTAAGCAATTATTCCAACCCTAATCCTCTTTGGTTAAATAGAAGACCTTCAGCTAGATAACAGGTATGTTACACCTAAATCTCATCACCATAATGCTATGAGATAGGTATTCCCTTTTCTGCTCCAATCGCTCAAAGTTTTCCCTAGAGAAATGAAAGGAAGAAAATATTCCCTTGCACTTTTCCTTGTGTTGAGCTAGTAACGCTCCTTCTCCATTGATGAAAAGTGTTACCTAAGTCAGCAACACTCCTTTTACACTGCAATAGAGTGGTGCCACCACTCTTTCCCTTCATTGAAAGGGAGTTACCCCCTTAACACCGAATGTTTGCTTCATTAAAGGTGTGGTGCTTGAGTTTTTAAGGAAAAAAAGGAAGCTTCGAGAGTATTCTCAAAGATTACCTCTGTGGAGCCTCATCCCTATGGTTTAGGACCACCTAGAGCTCGAGATCCTTCCTTTTTGGATCTTATATCCACCTCAACCATACCTATCCTCCCATGCCTTTGAATATTGGCTCATCCCCCATGCGAGAAAGCAGGAAGAATTGTGTTGCATACCCACACTCTACCAAAATAATTCTTGAGCTATTGGAGGCAAGGTGAAGTTAGAGGCAAGGATCCATTGGAAGGAACTCTCAACACCAAGGCATAAAGGTTGTAGTCTCTACAACTATTCTAATAAAAAATATCTTTTCTTTCCCATATTTACTGTTTCATGCATATATATTGCTTGATTCCTTGGTCACAAGCATAGATCTAGTTGGTTATATTGTATGCTATCATGGTTTTTTTGTTATCTTCCATATTTTACAGATCCTTCCGTGGTATCAAAGGACAAAGCTTCAAGGATAGCGAAGACAACCTTTGAGAGAAGTATCATTGAATTTCATTCAAGTGATTAACTAGATCTAGGGGAAGTTTAACATTTGGTGTTTGTGTTTTGTTCTAGACCTGAACCATCAGATCCAGGGAAACAACTCTTGTCTGCAGGAGGTGTGTATTTTCGACTAGCAAAAGTGGTAACTCCGCTAGGGACTACTTTGAATTCTAAATCTTTGGTAAGCTGACACCTCCACCTTCATTTTCAATTTGTATATCTACTTTTTCAATTGATATATCTGTAGATCTGCTTTGAAGTTAATTGATTTTCCTTTATCAGCCTTTTGGATATTCATATTTTTGGTTCACTAGTTTTTCTGGTGATTGTTTCGGTACATTTTTCAGTCTGTAACTTAATTTTTTGTCACATTTTTTATTTTTCAAATCACCATCTCGGCCACTGCACCTAGACTGTATAATAACTGCAGTTCTGGAGCTGCCACCGCTCTTTTTCTGTGTGAAAGAAGTGGTGCCACCCCCTTTTTTCTATGTGAAAGAAGCGATGTTGGAACTGGTAATTCCTTGGTGTGAACCTGCAATAGGCAATGCCACCGCTCTGTTTCTGTGGACAAGACGTAGTGCTCAAGCTGGTAATGCCCTGTTCAACACCTACAACTCCCAGTGCTAGGTATTCTTCTTAACCTTGTTTGGTTTTTTATTCTTAAATGCATGTTATTAGTATTTGGGATATATGCTTCAAATTGTTACAGTTTTAGTTTGAACTCTGCATTTACTTTTGAAAAGAAAACTCAATCCAAAAAAAAAAAAAAATCCAAAATTTTTTCTCGGGGGCGTGACCGACCCCCCTATGCGCGTGTATGAATCCATAGGTATTTTCAAGAATTTTGATTAATGTTGGTATTTAAATATTCATAGTTGGATTTGAATAGAACTTGGTTTTGTTAGATCTCTAATTTTTGTCTTCTTTCACAGAACAAGAAAAGATTCATTTCAGTTTTTCTTCATTTGTTATACATGATTTTTGTATGTTTTTTCCTTTTTTCAAAAATTGTGAAAATCCATACGAAAGTTATTGAAGAATTTTGTGATTAGTTCATTCTCTCTTTAGTTGAAAAATCTGAACACTTGTGTATAAAAGTAGTAACAATATTTTCTTACTTTTCATTAGAGATCTCACTTCCTTTTCATTCAAAAAAAGAAGCTTTTGTTTGTTTCAGTTAGGAACGGACCATATAAAAAATTTGTTTCATTGTTGTATGGGATTTATTCTATGTTTCAAAGATATTGAATATATCTCTCTCCCTTCCTTAAGTAGGGCATACCTTAAAAGTTAAAGTGAAATTTTTCACAATCATACTTCATGGTTTTACCTTTTATGTCCTCACGTCATGCATCCACCTAATCATTCAAGATAAAATTAAGCGCTAGTTTAAGTTTAAAATATTTAGCAATTTGTGTGATAGGTTAGAGATGTGTTCCGACATCTTTAAAAGTAGGAGTTGTCATTTATTTCCTGCACTGCATCCTGGGGGCTTGTAGTTCTTCCACGTACCAACCGGTATATCGAACGGCCTTTCATGTACCCTAGAGGTATATCGAAAGGTAGTTCACGTACTCGATAGTATATCGGAAGGCTCCTGTCGAACGGTTGTGCATTAGACATCACCACTACGGAGTGGAGCTCCCACGTACCTTGCGTATATCTAGAGACACCTTTAGGAATCTTGTGACCATCCAAGTACAGCCCTTTGGCCATCCTATCATCGCAATACACCGAGAACAGCACTTGGGGGGATTACTATGCACGTACCGTCCAGGTAGTCGAGTATTCAGGAAAGGGTACGGTCCCAATCCTCCTTGTCACACTCTACTATTGGACCCTGTGGTATATAGCGAGTTGTGTTGATTTGACAATCCCATGAGTTTCCATAACATTAATCCAATCCTCTCATATATTTTGCTTGTTGCTTTAGTTTGGGTAGCACTTATTATATGTACAATTACGATTTCTTAGAAGAGATAGATAGTTTTGTTGCATAGTTATGGCTTCGCCTTCCAGGACTACCAACCAAGAGACTCCTTTACCAATCACGTCTTTTGTTTTCCCTCCATATGGGGATGTTGGTCCTCCTCTCATGGCTATGTTAAGCCTTCCTAGATTGACTATCGAATTATTGTTAGGATTATTAATCCTCCCTTGTCCAATTTGGTCATATGTCTAAATCAGGAGTCATGTCTAAATCGGGAGTCATTCCAGTCGATATTTAGTCACTTCCACCATTGGGTCCACTTGGCCTAATTGGGGCACCTGTTCCAATTACTAAAGTGTGGGTAACACTAATTAAGGCCTATTGCCACTGATTGCACTTGCATGCATCAGTTTATGAGCCTCCTAGATCAATCCCTACAAATTAGGAGCCATTGGGAGTGCCGATACCAACCTCCATCAATTGAGTTGAGTTGGTGACTAGTCAAGCTCAGTTAGGAGTCAATTACATTCAATTATAATCCCTTACATTTAGTTCTACTTAGTTAGCGCTAGGATTGCATGGCTGCATGCAGGTGAGGCGCATTTACTCACCTACCTTAGTCAGTTAGACTAGTTAACACTGAATTAGACACTTTTGTTGTGATTTAGAACTCTGATGAACATCGATAATGATTTAGACAATGTCATTTAACCATTCAGTCCTTCAATAATGATTTAGAAAAGGTCAGTTAACCTTTCAGTCAAGTAGAGTCAAACCAATTCGAATTTCTTCACATAGGATTCGAATTGCATGAGGCTATTTAGCCATTGTACTTCATTGTAACTATTATCTAATTAATTTTGATTAATGAAAGCATTCACATTTGCAAGCCATTTTTGCGCTATTTCATTCTTCAATTGTTGAGTAAATTGTGTGATCTATTTTGTGAGTTGTGTGTTGATCCATAGATCTATGTGCTCAATTTAATATGGAATCAAAGACTTGGTAGGACAAGGTACTTCTCCTACTTTAGATCCATACTTGGATAATAATAATAAAATTGAGCAAAATTGCTCCTTCCAGTACTGCACCAGAAGCAGATAATTTACCACTTAATATCCCAATTTAAAGAATTGTTGATCAAGCTTGCTTGATCAACTATGCTGGATGTGAAGGAAATTCCAAAAGTGCAGAATGTCGACCTTATTTTGTCTGTTTGAATGTGTGATTTACAGGTTTATCAGTCATCTTCACTGCATTTTCTACAAGCAGCTCAGACTCCTTCTCTGCATTTGCTATGGAAGCTCAGTCCTCTCCTTTGCATTCTAAATGGATCCTCCAATGGACCTTCTCACTCCTTTAGACTATCACCAGTGGAAGGAGGACATGGAGACGAAGCTACACTCCAAAAGAATCTTCAGACTCATAATGGAGACAGAGAAAGCGCCAATTCATTATGTTGATAAAGAAAAGTACTGGAATAGGCTTGATGAAGCTCACGGATGCTTGTGCCTCTCAATCTCTTGAGATATTCTCTTCCACATATGGATTGAAGACTCCCAAGGAGGTTTGTGATAAGATTGCCTCCTTATTTGACAACAAGGATGATCTAAGGATCTATCAGCTGGAGAATGAGCTCATCTCTCTCCATCCAGCCAATTTCGAAACACTAAATGACTTATTTACAAAATTCAAGCATCTAGTGTTCCAATTGAAGTTGTGCAAGGTTGAGAAGGAGGATGATCAACTCATCCTTTCCATTCTCTCCAAACTTGGTGCAGACTATTCAGTATTTGTATCAACATTTCATTTTGTGAATATTTCCACTCCAAACTGGAAGATGCCTACTCTTAACTCCTTCATTGAATCTCTCACTCAGGAGCATGACAAGTTGATCCAAATGGGGATCATTCAATCTTCCAGAGATCAAGCACTGGTTCCAGGAGGACCTAAGGTAGTGAATGATAAAGGGAAACAAAAGGATGAGTCTCCTATAGAGAAAGAGCAATCAAAAGATCCTTCAGGTTCAAAGAGAAGCAAGAAGAATGGAAAAGCAAAGACACTATGTTCTTACTGTGGAAGGGGCTTTCATCCAGAAAGCACCTATATGAGAAGAACAATTGATGAGATGTCTCTTCTTCTGAATAAACATAACATTACTATACCTGCTATCGCAAGGAATGTTGATCATAGAGAAGAAACTAAAGAGCATGAAGAGACATGCCATGCACTGAAGGCTAGCTGCTCAACAGCACATGCCTTCCTCATTGATTCTGGAGCTTCCAATTATTGGTTGCATCTAGAGAATCATTCTCTTCCTTGCAGTCACTTTTGATGGTGCTAGTATTCAAATGGGAAATAGCAGTAAATTTCAATCCAAAGGGAAGGGCTCTATCAAGCTTGAACATGGAAAGTTCAAAGATGTGCTTTATGTTCCCTCCCTAGATGAAAACCTGTTATCTATATACCAGATGACTCATATTGGCTCTCCAAAGCAAGTCATATTGTTAGATTTTTATCATTTAAGCAATATGATCTTAGGATCTTATCTAAGAGAATAAAATGCACAGCAATAAACACAAGAGACAAGATACACAAAGAATTTTCCTCGAGGAAACCATAAAGGAGAAAACCCCGCAACTTCCTCAGAGATAGAATCAGCACCAAAAGAAAAACCCCAAAAATAGTAAGATTATCTCCCGACAGCAGTAGTCTCTCTCTCTCTTGTCCCAGCAACTTCTTCTCTCTCATTTATGCACTACAAATGAGTGTAAGTGAATGTGTGATAAATAGAGAGTCTCACTCTCTATTTATATTCTTTCATTCACTTAATATTTGACTCTATTATGTAGGCTTGAGTAACCACAACTATGGTACTAATGACCCGACTTACATTAACTCACCTAGGGCCGACTTCTCTAGGAGAGTCTAATAACCCTAGTGCCCCACAACTGTGGGGACTTTAACCCTTGATCAATAGGATGGTTACCCACAATGACTTTACATGACTTGTTTACATTGTTGAATCTCCCGATAGGAACATCAGGGCATGACATGACTCATATACATTACAAACACTTCCTCAAATAAACATCGGGGTATAATACATAAGATATACAAGTGAATACATTCCGAAGTTACAAATACATCAACACTCCCTATTAACTAGGAAGGTATTATCTCGACACAATTTATCAGCACAAGTATTCTTCTCTGTATGATCTAGATCATCATCGAGTTCTCGTCATCTTCATCTTCAAGTCATCTTCATCTAGATCTGGATCATCATCACTGGATCTAGATCATCACTGGATCTAGATCATCATCACTGGATCTGGATCATCACTGGATCTGGATCATCACTTGATCTGGATCATCACTGTTGAATCATCATCACTAGATCTGGATCATCACTGGTGCTATCTCTTGATTCTTCTCATCACAGGAAGTTCTACAGAGCCAACCCTTTTTCATGCTATTTGTAGGCCTAGCCTCCAAGTATGTCTTCATCTTCTTCAACACTTCTATCTAACCGATTCAGAAAGGCCCGCCCAACACTTACCTCTGACCATGGTTGGAAACTCATCACAAACCATGTCAGAAGACTCAGCACTTATATCTGACCATGATAGGAAACTCATCACACATCATGTCAAAAAGGCTCTACACTTACATCTGACCATGATAGGAAACTCATCACACATCATGTCAGAAAGGCTCTCAGTCCCAGTCTAAAATTCCTAGTAACTAACTAGGTGCCTCCATTCTCCCAGAGAATGGCCTCTCAACACTTAAGCCGAGCTTCACTCCTAGACTGAAATTCTTGGTAACTGACCAGGTGCCTCAATTCTCTCAGAAAATGGCATCTCAGCGCTTAAGCCAAGCTTCAGTCCCAGAGTGAAATTCCTGGTAACTAACCAGGTGCCTCCATTCTCCCAGAGAATGGCATCTCAACACTTAAGCAAAGCTTCAATCCCAGACTGAAATTCCTAGTAACTGACCAGGTGCCTCCATTCTCCCAGAGAATGGCATCTTATCACTTAAGCTGAGCTTCAGTCCCAAACTGAAATTCTTAGTAACTGACTAGGTGCCTCCATTCTCCCAGAGAATGGCATCTCATCACTTAAGCTCAGCTTCAGTCCTAGACTGAAATTTTTGGTAACTGACCAGGTACCTCCAGTCAAAGAATGGAATTCAGTGCTTATATTTGATCATGTGAGAACACATCTCACAGTCACCTCAAAATATCTAAACACTCACATCTAACCATGGAAGGAACCAATCCTCTCACCATGACAGAATGGCTCAACCCTTACATTTGACCATGGAAGGAACCAATCCTCTCACCATGTTAGAGTGGCTCACGGACTCATCACTTCTCCTTAGAGGGAACCTCGATCTGGATAACACCAAGATTCTCCCTAAAGTACTCAAACTTCACTCTAAAAAATGGCTTAGTCAACACATCAGCTACATGTTCATCCATCACAACATACTGGAGCTTCATTGCTCCTCTCTGCACCATACCCCTGATACAGTGATATTTGATCTCGATATGATTCGACTTGTCATGGAACACCGGGTTCTCAGAAAAATTCACACAACTTTGGTTGTCGCAATATATACAAGTAGCATCCAACTGGAGATCAAATAAATTAGACAGTAGCTTCCTCAACCATACTGCCTCGCAACTAGATGAACAAGTTATGACATACTCTGCTTCAGCTATACTCAGTGCCACACAGGACTGCTTCCTGCTAAACCAAGAGATCACACCTAATACCATACTAAAGCAACACCCTGAAGTGCTCTTCTTATTGATGTCACTACCCAATCTGAATCCACATAACCCTCCAGGTTAATATTTCGATTTGCCTCATACTTGAGCCCATACTCAACTGTACCCTTCAAGTACCTCACTGCATGCTTTGCAACCATCAGGTGAACATGTCTCAATGTGTTCACAACAAAGCAAATATTTGGTCTCGGATTCGTCAGGTACATCAAGGAACCAATCATCTGATGATACATCGTAGCATCAACCATCTCTGATGAAGAAACACTCAATAGCTTCCGATTCGATGCCATAGGTGTGGTCATGGCCTTACAGTCCATCATCCTGAATCTCTTTGGGATCTCTACTGCATACTTCCCTTGTCCGAGGGAGATTCCATTTGCATTCTGCCACACCTCCATGTCTATAAAATAGTGCATCATATCCAAGTCCTTCATCTTGAACTCGGCAGCAAGTCTTCTTCTTGCAAATTTAATGAGTTCCTCTTTTCTCTTAGGAACAAGTCATCGACATGTGACAAGAGCATCACTGGTCTTTCGCCTTCAACCTTGAAGCAAAGGTAAATCCTAGAGTCATCAGTAATCTTCCCATCCTATTGTACCATGTCGAACCTCAGGATCTTCTGCAGTCACTCCCTCTGAAGCGGAACATTATGTACCAGAGTGACAGGTAGCTTCCTTTGCTACTAATATTCTATGTATCCATCTAGGATCACTCGATACCAAGATCCTCTATCTTGAACTTTTTCAAAATTTCTTCTCGCACCCATCTGTGAGCTTGTCATCCTCTATAGACTTTCATCTTCAATCTTGTATCAAAGGTTTAGATCTTCATCAAGCTCCTCATGTATGTGTTATCCCATGGGTGTCTTCTGAGCTCCTACAAGGCCTTCTTTCATTTGCACACATGATTTTTCCTGTCATGTGTCTCAACTCCCACTGGCTACAAATGTCTCTTCGTAGTCTATGCCTTCTTTTTGTGAGAAGCCTCATGCTATGAATATTTCCTTGTATCCCATGATGTTTCCATCTACTACATGATGGAACTACGAACTTCCCTTCACATATCGATACTGCATCCTAGACATCATTCTTCTTGAACCGGTCTTCCCTTTCTTCTTGGTTACTTCTTCATAGCTGGAAGATTCTACATCAATGATGTCCCTGCATTCGTCATATTATTCTTCATCTTGAACTGTCGTCACTTGTTCTTCGGAACAAGTCTCATCCTTCTTTGCTTGTAGGAGATTTTATGCGATCTTTCCTACAAGTCAAATGCATTAGTCGTATGGTTAGAAACATTTCATAAAATATATTCATAATGAAAAATTATTTTGCATCAAGATATATGATTATGCAACTATTTTAGCCAATACAACATTCATCCATATCTCACGAAAACTTTCTAGATGCCTTCCATCTCTACCAGGACAGCATTGAGATTGTGCAGTAATCCAATATGTCAGCAAAGAGGTTTCATTCTATATAAGTAGCAATGGAGAGTTGTATAGCATCATGAGCTACTTACCCATTACATGCATATTAGTAGTATACTATCATTAATGCAAAAATGCTATCATGCATAATACATCAACTGAATATAAATAAATGCATAACAAAACAATATCATGAAATGACAATTGAATACTTATCTTTATTTATTTCGTGGGTAGACTCCTTCTTGAGCCTTCAGCTTCATCATCTTCTTCATTCATTATTCTTATCCAAATGCTAAGATGGATAATAGTTTCTTCAAGCATTGAGTCCTTCGTATTCCTCATTGCTTGAGGGATCTTCTTTGGATGGTGAGAGCTTGATCTCAGTTGCTCCCATCTTCTCTTCTCTTATTATGAGTCGAGCTTCTTCTTCTTCCCAGAGTCTGCTGAAAGTAATCACTTCCTTCTGGCACACATTCCTCGCATGAATGAATCCCATGATCTTGAAAGGCCATTCAGCGTGGCTATCACCACTTCTACATTCTCCACTTCTTCTTCTACCGATTCAAGTTGTTCTTTGATTTGAGAGACCCTTGTAAAGTATGACTGTATGATCTCTGCATTCTGGATCTTCACATTCTTCAACTGGTTTCTTAAGGTCATTTTCTGATTTATGTTCTTCCCTTAAAATAACTTGGTCAAGGAATCAAACATCTCTTTCGGTGTCTTTAGGGAAGACACTTGTGGTATAAGGTGATCCATGATTGAATTAGCAATGATCTTCTTGGCCTTGACCAAGTTCTTCTAGTGTAAGGCTTTTAGCCTCATCTCCCTCTGGAACTAGAACCTCTCTATTTATGTAGGTGTCCAATTCATTTCCTTCAAGAACTAGTGACATCCTATACTTCCATTCTTATAATTTGTCAGCCTCACCAAGCTTGTCATCAAGCTGATGTGATAGATCACTTTGAAATGAGAACCTCAAATGAAAATAGCAAAAGATTAGATCTTACCGATTTGA
>LPNX010521677.1:198862-221735 GCA_001517045.1 Pseudotsuga menziesii
AGAGTTTGCCAGAGAAACCCTAATTTTAAAAACTTGGAATCTTTTAGATCTGATTGAATAGAAAGATAGACCTCTTCAAGGTGAGCTTTCCAATGTACTCCTTTTCTAAAAACAATGGAGGGAAACTCCGTAACAGGAAGCCCTAGTTTTCCAATTTCTTCTGCAGAAATTCCTGATACTATTTCTGTGGTATATCCGCGATTCATACTCTTCTATGTCTAAAAATTTGTACTAAGGTAGCTTCACTTGTCCCTATTCCAACACCAGAGGTTTCATCAAAATTTGTTTCACTAATTGGGACTTATGAGCGGTTTCCCAAGGTGACATGTTTCAGGATTGTTCAATATAGAGAATTTGTATAGACTTCCACGTGTCACTGTTTCATCTTCGGGGTCTAAAACTTATACCATAGAAATTAAATTTCGTGCCCTTTCTATAACATCTTGATAAATTTCATTTGGACCTTTGTATCCTAAGATATATCAATTCTCCTCAGGTATCCTGTTTAGGGATGAATCCTGGAAGAGGTTGGAACCCTAACTTGGAGGAATCATATCTCCTAGAATATAGAGAAGATAAGGATGAAACTTTGACATAGTGTACATCAGGATTTTATCTTCGACATGTGAGATTTTTGGCCCCTGATACTTTTGTACTCCCGAGATATAGCGAATTTACCAAAACTTTTCATTTTTAGTTTTAGGGTTTTTCCAGCTCGGGGTCAAACTAGGGTTTGACTTTCTCGGAGTCGCACCCAACCAAAAATATCGACCTAGGTCTCTAAACTTTGATTTTGATGAGGAGATAAATCCTATTCCGGGCTCACTCAAAAATTCCTCTTTTGTAAAAAACCCTAATTTCCCGCACCAAAAATTGAAAATGCCTGGATTCAAATTCTACTTCGACAGAAAGATGCACCCTTCAATGGAGAGTTAGCCTAGCATTCTTTTGCTGATAGATTGTGGAGAGAGACCCAAAATATAATAATCCCTAGCTTCTGCAGCTGCACAATGTCTTCTTCTCAAGTTATCTCTGATACCATGTTCAATTTTTATCATTTAAGCAATATGATCTTAGGATCTTATCTGAGAGAATAACATGCATAGCAATAAACACAAGAGATAAGAGACACAAAGAATTTTCCTCTGGGAAACCATAAATGAGAAAACCCCGCAACTTCCTCAGAGATAGAATCAGCACCAAAAGCAAAACCCCAAAAACAGTAAGATGATCTCCCGACAATAGTAGTCTCTCACTCTCTTGTCCCAGCAACTTCTTCTCTCTCAGTTATGCGCTACAACTAAGTGCAAGTGAATGTGTGATAAATAGACAGTCTCACTCTCTATTTATATTCTTTCGTTCACTTAACATTTGACTCTGTTATGTAGGATTGAGTAATCCTAACTCAGTTATGTAGGCTCGAGTAACTAGTGACTGGGGTGCTAATGACCTGACTTACAATAAATCACCTAGGGCCAAATTCTCTAGGAGAGTCTAACAACCCTAGTGCCCCACAAATGTGGGGACTTTAACCCTTGATCAATAGGAGGGTTACCCACAATCACTTTACATGACTTGTTTACATTATTAAATCTCCTGATAGGAACATCGGGGCATGACATGACTCAAATACATTACAGACACTTCCCGGAATAAAAATCGGGGTACAATACATAAGATAGACAAGTGAATACATTCCAAAGTTACAAATACATCAACACATATTTGGTCCTAACTCAGTGGAGATCACATATATCTCTACTGGGAACATCATAGCGAAGGGTGTTGCAAGTAATGCCTCCAAGGCATATGATTTCTCACACTTCATTCCATTTTTAGAACTAGTGCACTCTCAGTCAGTGTTATCGGAACCGGCCCGGAACCGGCAAAACCGGCCGGTGTGACCGGTTCACAGGGTTGACCAGTCCGATCACATAAAAAAATTTAAAAAACCAGATTCTGGACCAAACCGGGCACTGAACCGGTCATACGGTCGCGTGCCAGGTACCCACGTTTTGTCAAATTTAAAAAAAAAAAACAAAAATACCATGAATTAATACCATGTTTGAACATCTCTTTTTGAAAACCCCCATTTGCTGTGCTGGTGATGTTCATTTCCCAATAACCCTGTCTGATATGCAAGTCCCAGAGGATGTGATATTGCATGTTATCATTATGTAAAAGGTAGTGTTAGGGGATCAAACCCTGAAACCCCTAATGCTGATATGCAAGTATGTATATGGACAACCTACCCTCAGGCTAGCCATGTTGTATACGTGCTGCAACATGAATATATTATTGTTTCGTATTCTGTCCACTTTGTCATGTAATGTGCATGTTCACTTATAAAATTATACAATTACATCATGGTGTTGAATTTGTGGAAAAGCAGCAAGATGACCTCTTGATGATTTCAAGTTTCAGCATCCTTCATGATATCGTGAAAATAAGAGCAGTTGTTTGCAGTGAAGCATGGTATCAATGCAGGTGCAAACTATTAGGGAAACATCTGATTATAAGTCATTTGCAGGCTGATACCATATGTGAGTATGTAAATTATACTGTCACTACTGATTGTAGAAAATTAATATTAGCTTGAAGTGTACCATATAGATAAAGATAATGTTTTGGTTTGGATTCATATGTATGCACATGAATATATATGTTTTTTTACAAAATATGAATATTTTATGTATTTTTTAGTCAGCCGGTTTTTTACCCGGTTTTTTGCCAGTTCCGGTCCGGTTTCCGGTCTGGTTCACATTTTGGGCTTCACCGGTTCGATGACCGGTCTAGTTCCGATAACATTGCTCTCAGTAGCCACTTGCAAGGGAAGGTAAAAACATTTCATCTACTTCTTTTGTAGTTTCCACTAGTATTGTAGATCCATCTGTATCAGTTTATGAGATTGAGATTCAGGGTGATTCAGATCCAGATCCAGTCCCTCCTTCCAAACTGGAATCTAGGAAGATGACTAGAAATACATCTGACACTCAAAAGGGAAAGACCCTTGCGCTATGTCATGCAATATTACCTCCTTCAGAGATATGTAATAGACTCCCTGTAAGATCCTACATGGCAAGGGCTCAGTCTCACTACATTTAGAAGAATAGATTTGATCATACACCTCTTCATCCAGCAAGAGACAAAGGTTACATTCCTCCTTCCTTCCGTCATCATTTTGGGAGAATATGGAGAAGTCTACATGCCACGCCCCAAGATACATGTGCACATAACATCATGCATGCTGCTTCGCTACATCACAGAGATTGTAGCAACACATTTTCAAGTTTTTCAAACTTGAATCCTGATTCTATCTGCTTAGTTAGAGGGGGGGGTTTTCCCATGTGGTTTTTCCCCCAGCTCCTTGTATTGAGTAGTTACTTTACTTTACTTAATGCAATGGTTAACCTATGGTATTATTTACCAGGGCCCACGGATTTTCCAAGTTAGCATTCAAGGGGGGTGTTAGGATTATTAATCCTCCCTTGTCCAATTTGGTCATAGGTCTAAAATAGGAGTCATGTCTAAATCAAGAGTCCTTCCAATCTATTTTTAGTCACTAGCACCATTGGGTCCACTTGGCCTCATTGGGGCACATGTTCCAGTTACTAAAGTGTGTGGAACACTAATTGAGGCCTGCTGCCACTGATTGCACTTGCATGCATCAGTTTAGGATCCTCCTAAATCAATCCCTACAAATTAGGAGCCACTTTGAGTGTCGATACCAACCTCCATAAGTTGAGTTGAGTTGGTGACTAGTCAAGCTCAGTTAGGAGTCAATTACATTCAGTTCTACTCAGTTAACGCTGGGATTGCATGGTTGCATGCATCCAAGGCGCATTTACTCACCTACCTCAGTCAGCTAGACTAGTTAACACTGAATTAGACACTTGAGTTGTGATTTAGAACTTCGATGAACTACGATAATGATTTAGAAAATGTTAGTTAACCATTCAGTCCTCCAATAATGATTTAGACAAGGTCAGTTAACCATTCAGTCAAGTAGAGTCAAACCAATTTGAATTTCCTCGCATAGGATCTGAATTGCATGAGGCTATTTAGTCATTGCACTTCATTGTAATTATTATCTAATTACTTTTTATTAATGAAAGCATTCATAGTTGGAAGCCATTTTTGCATTGTTTCATTCTTCAATTGCTGAGTAAATTGTGTGATCTATTTTGTGAATTGTGTGTTGATACATAGATCTATGTGCTCAATTTAATAATTACCTATTTGGTTATTCTCCAGTCGAGTTATCCCATGAACATCAATTGCTTCAGATCCTAATCCTTCATCGCGGGAGCATCAACATCATGTTAATCCCTTGCCTTCTTTGCCTCATGGGTCTTCTCCCGTTTCTCCCTCTTCGCCCATTGAAAGTAGTAGTACTAGTAGTCAGGTGGATAAGAAGAAGAAGAAAAGGAAGGTTAAGAAGAAGAAAAACAAACAAAAAACCAAGTCCCAACCAATTACTCCTCCTAGAGCAGAGAGTGTTGATCTGCACACTCCAAAACCGCGTAAGCCCAAATTCCCTTGCAGGCTTTGCAAGGGTGATCACCTTATGAAAGATTGTCATGGTCTGCACCTGGTTTTAGAAGAATGGTCTAAGGTTTCTCAAAAACGGTTGTCATCATCCTCTGATCATCATACTGATGATCCCCCCTCAACTAGTGACTCTATTGTTAAGAGTTGGAAGGGTAAAGTAAAAAATCCTTGTTTGCTCTGTAAGGACATGCACTTTACTTACCTTTGTCCTCGCATGGATGAAACTTCTAAGTTGTTGGAAGATATTATTTTTCCTCAGAAACAGCTTCCAACAGGTTATCATAATTTGTCCCTTGACATCCTGTTGGTTGACCAAGTGGTCAATTCGGTTTCATCTATGGTCGATCCCACTCTTCCTTCTAAGAGTGAATTCCAAGTGGTCTATTTGGATTCATCCATGGTTGATCCTACTCTTCCTTTGAAGAGTGAAGTTAAAGTGGTAGAGTTGACATCATCTCCACCCGATCCCACTCTTTTATCTGAGAGTGTTAAGACTGAAGTAATTGCTTCGACCAATTCTTCATCTCGTTCTTCTCTTCCAGTAGAGAATGAACTAAAATCCTGCTGAAGTTTTCATGCTCCATTCTGATTGTTCTCGACAAGAGGAAATTTTGTCTCTTTCGATAGAACCCTCTTCAAGTACTGAGGTTATTTTCTTTAACTGGAGTAACCTAACAGAGTCTCATCTTCATTCGAGTGTTCCTTTTCAGATAGTTGTGAACGTTACCTCTAGGAAGATGCTTCGCACTATTGTTGACGAAGGGGATGTTGTTAGTATTCTATCCTCAACTGCTTGGAAATATTTAGGTTCACCTCAGCTTATGCCAACCATCAATCAGATATTTGATTTTAATCAAAGACCTAGTGCACCTTTAGGGATCCTTCTTCATTTACCTATTACATTAGGAGGGAAAATTGTCTGTATTGATGTTATGGTGAGCCAAGGTCATTTAGATTTCAATCTGCTCCTTGGACGCGATTATGTGTACTCCATGAAGGTTGTAGTGTCCACACTCTTTATAGTGATGCATTTTCCCCATGATGGGAAGATTGTGACCATTGATTAGCATTCATTTGTTACACCTGACCATCGCATCATTCTTAGTAATCAGACTTCCCTGAATGTCCCGCATGTTATTGTGATTCCTTCTCCTTCTTCTAGTTAGCTTCTTCCCATCATAGGTAAAACGGGGGTATGGATCTAGCCTCTTGACATCATACTGGAGTTAAGTCGCTAGCTTTTTATGTGAAGGGGGAAACCTACCAACCTCTGGATATCATGTTGGGTAGGAGTAGGTTTAGTGAGCATAGTTCTTTTTCTCTGTCAAGCTCGTTAAAAAATGAAACATGTTAGTGAGCATAGTTCCTTTTTTCTATGTCAAGCTCATTAAAAAATGAATCAAATGCCTATGAGCATAGTTTATATTTTGTGTCAAGCTCATTAAAAAATGAAACAAATTTCTTTGAGCATAGTTTATTTCTAGTTTTAAGCTCATTAAAAAATAAAAATTGGCCCCAAGCATAGTTTACCTTTTGGTTTCAAGCTTGTGTAAAAATGAAACCATTCCTGAGCATAGTTCATTTTCTATGTCAAGATCATTAAAAAATGAAATAGGTTGTTTCAAGCAAAGTTCACATTTTGGTTTCAAGCTTGCGTAAAAATGAAACAAGTCCCAACAAGCATAGTTATTTTCTGTTTCAAGCTTCTGTAAACATGAAACTGGTTACCTTGAGCTTGGAAGTAGTGTGGTATATTATATTATATTTGATATCCCTATATACAACAAATTAATAGATTCGACATCTTCAACGACCATGAGCCTGACTCTGATCATTGACCTTTAATTATAACTCTCAATATTGACATGCATAGCGATCCCAAGGAGGAAAACTATCATTGCCAAAAGCACCTGAACTTTGATAAAAATAAAGTTAACATTTTTCTCCATGATTTAAAAGATGAGATGTTTCATTTATCTAGTATGGAGAATATAGAAATTCTCTAGCATAATTTTGCTACAACCCTCTCGTCATCCATTAAAAAAATTCTCTATTGAAGTCTCAACTAAAACGAGCAATAGTAGAACCAACCCTTGGTATGATCAAGAGTGTAAAGATGCAAAAAAATAAATCAAGCAAGCTACTACAGATTCGATAAAATGGACAAGATAAATCACTACAAAGCCTTAATCAAAAGAAAAATAAGGAAGTATCTAAGTAAAAGGCACAGAAATCTCCTACACCTCTCCAAGGTGGCTCCTCAGAAATTCTGGAGGCAAATTCTAACTTGAAAAACAAAACAAGACAATAAAAATTCTTTAAAAGATTGGAATTCCTATCTTAATAAGCTTTATGAATCCCCGGATATCAGAGATAACCTTCAAACCCTTCTTACAACTAAAAAAGTTTTCTCGTTAGAAGACATAGATTTCGGGGTTAAGCACTTAGCAACTGGAAAATCCAAAGACATTGAAGGCTACCAAGCGGAAATCTTAAAAATTGGAGGGCCTTTCCTCATCCCTCACATCCACAAATGCTTTAACGTAGCGATCAAGCAATGGTTTCCTACACCTTGGACTCAAAGCCTCATTATTGCTATTTTCAAAAGTGGTGATAAAAATTACCCCTCTAATTGTTAGACTATTATGATTAGCCCTATCTCAGCTAAGTTAATATGGTATTATCTTATAAAAGAAGATCAATGAATGGCTATAAGTGGAAGGTAAGCGGGCTAAAGGCCAAGCAGGTTTTAGAAGGAATCATTCTGACCTATTTTGTTGCTTTGTAGATATTAGAAAAGCTTTTGATGTAGTTCCTAGAAATAACATGTGGAATATGCTAGAGGAGCTTAAGGTTCCTTTTGGGTTGATAGATGCTGCGATAAGGTTATATGAAAAGGCCATTTCCAAGTTTAAGAATAATGAGGGCTAGACAACAGATATAAATTGTAATATTGGATTTAACAAGGTTGCTTCCTCTCCCCTACCCTTTTTGGCATTTACATTGATAAGCTAGAAAAGTGTTTAGAAGAAGCAGGTTGCACCGGTACAACCTTAGCTGGGATAGTTATCGTCCTCCTACTTTATGCTGATGATATTGTTCTTATGGCAAGGCGTCCTTCTAATCTTGATAAGCAATTAAGAATTCTTAAATATTTTTTCACTAACATGGGTATGACTATTAACACCAACAAGACATAAATCATGATTATAAAATCTAAGAAATACACCTATGCAAATTTTATTTATGATAATAGAAATCTAGAGGAAGTGACTTCTTACAAGTATCTCGAAATCAATATTCATCACAAGCTGAATTGGAACTATAGCATTGAGAAAATGATTAATGGAGGGTGGAAAGTTTATTTTGGTCTTGAAAATAATTGTAAATCAACGAATCTGGTTATTTGGGATAAAAAGAAGTTCCTCTTTGAAACTCTTGTCATCCATGTTCTCTTGTATGGTTGTAAAGTATGGGGGTGTAACATTTCTAGAGAATCTTAGAGGAAGATTGAGCAAATCCAGAAGCAGTTTATAACTTATAACTTCAAAATTAAAAGCAATATGCCTTATTGTATTCTCCTTGTAGAAGTGGGTCTTTCCCCCATCGAGAACATGGCTATGACTAGGTACCTGATGTACAAGCATAAGATAAATAACATGGGAAACGAGAGACTTCCTAAAATTGCTTTAAATTCAAGTCAAAACCAATTACGCCTCAAGCGGTGTTGGCGTAAAGATACCATGGCTTGGTTAAACCTTCGTGGCACTAATGAAAACGACATTTTGCAGAACATCGATAGAGAAATTATGGTGTGAGGGAAATTTAGTGGTTAAGAGAAAATTAAGATACTATAAGGAGGTCATTAATCCCACCTTGGAAGATCAGAAGTATCTCTCGGGGGTAACTAGATCATGGAAGAAAATTAATATAGCCAAGGTTAGAACGAACTCTCATGAACTCCATAGTGAAACAGGGCATTGGTCTATTCCTAACACTATGTGGGTAGAAAAGGTTTCTCATTTGTGTGAGTCTATGAGGGTTGAGGATGAAAATCACTTTCTCTTTGAGTGTCTTGCTTACACCCACATTAGATTTGAGTTTCATAGTATTTGCTACAATACAAACCCTTATAACCTCCTAACTTGCCAAAACTATAGTGAGCTTGGAAAGCTTCTTGGCAAGCTTTTTGAGCACAGGAACAAGATTTTAAAGTAAACCAAGTATCATTCTTCTTAAGGTAGGATAGACCAAAGTTGGTCTAGCTGAAGGTTAATCATCATCATCATCATCATAAAACCAATATCCAATTACAATAGTACATCATGTCAAATAAAATTTTATTTTCTATTAAAACAAAATTATTTCTGAACCATTAGATTTACCCAACAAATTAGGAGCCTAGTATTTTCCAAATTAACATAAATACATCATAGAATAAATAAATATTGATATACATAGCTCAGTGGACTTTGAGTTGTGTAAGTCAAATGCCCCAATAATTATACATTGCTATATAAAGGGTGCATTTGATGTCCCATGATTCCACCCCTCTTGGTAAGCCCTGTAGTATACTTTGAGTTTGAATATGGTCTATCTCATTGTACGTAATCAATGGTTACACTAACTCAATACAAGAAGCTTAATGTTTTAAAGGTTGTTGTACTCTATTCATAGTACAGATACAGTAAATGCCTAATAATACACGCTATACTTGTTCTTGATTACAGAACACACTTGGGTGATGGAACGAACCGGTATTTTATATGGAATTCGGTCTACGGGCTGTGTTACATTACTCTGTGTAACAAGCAGTTGAATTTATTACGAGATTAACGTCATGTTTTATTTCACTATGTATTGGTTTCCCTTACCACCTAATAATAACCTGATACAAACAAACGGAAGGCCTGAAAAGGTATCATTCCATGAAATACAAAAAAGATACAAATGTCGTTCATAGGTGAAGCTTCTCTTCAACTCCAATGTCACAGAGCCGGAATACATATATATATGACCATGAAAGAATGTCATGCGAGATTAGAGGAACTACTCCTTATCTCTGTGCAGCGGCATGGACTTTCAAATCGAATGAGCGGGGCGTCGCTCTGTTGAGTGAGAGATCTGTGTTTCCACCGCCGAGAGGACGAATCTCACTCATCGAGACCTCACAACTCAATATATTTTTTTAATGAGTTGTGAAATAATTTCAGGTTATGAATTTCTTGCCCAACCAAACAACTTAGTCAGTTAACACAGATTTTAATGTTATAAAGATTAAATTAGGTATCCAATTTCAAAAATGATAATTTTCTTCTTTACAAATCTAAATCCAGAGAAATTGCTGAAGTAACTAGCATAAATAATTTCGTGGATTTAGATTAGGAGCACATTAATCTGTATACTCCAAAAGAAGAAATGTACAGAGCTTAGATTTATGAAATATTGAAACAATATTACAGTAGGCACGACACAATGAAATCCAACAAACTATAGGCGTCCATAATCGGATTTTGAAACTGAAAAATAATAGTTATTTCTCATACACCAAATTCCACTTAAATATATAAATGACTAAGAAACATCAGTAACATCAAGCTTTTCAGAATGAATGAACTAAAGTGGACCTTCTAATCCTTCGTTCCAACAGAGGAGTCTAAATATTCAATCCTGCAAGGGAGAGAGTGAGAGAGGGGGACCTCTCATCTTGATCTTCCTGTAGCTGCGCAGGAATATTCAAATCGAATGACCACGGTGCTATGTTTTCCTTTGTAGGAGGAGAAGAGATCTTCGTGTCTACCACCCCCAACGAGGAAGACGAGCCCGAATTACGGGTTGCAGCATGAATTACATTTTTTACTACGCCTTCTTCCACCCAATCAAGGCCATTCTGTCTCCTCATCTGAGGCCCCACTATCTCACCGAACAACTTCGTGACCATAGGCGGTTGCTGAAGCAGATCAGTAGCGTACTCAGCAAGATCGAGGGAATGACTAGGGTTAGAGCGAATGGGATTGGGATTGGGATTGGGATTGCGATTGCGAGGATGAATCTCAGGAGGAGGAGCAGTAATCTTGCTCATTCTGTCATCCTCCATTCTCACTCCACCATTCATGAAAAGGTGAGTCCAGGGTTTCACTTGTTGTTTAGCGATGGCGGATCTAGGAAGCAACTTCTTCTTGCGATTATTTGGGAATCTAGCAACAGGCCAGGCAAGAAGGCTAGTGGTGGCAACGGAGGCGCCAGTCCACGAGTCGAGTGCGGTGCTGTTATTTTGGGTGGTGCAGCTCTCGTTGTGACGGCACATCTCGAGGAGGGGATCGAGAGGGGCAGCGGGAAAGTTAGTTTTGGCAGTGGATCCTCTCAAAGATCTAGCGGCTCTGTCATATTCTCTAGCTGCCTCCTCACCGGTATCAAAGGTGCCCAACCACAAACGATTTTTACTTGAGGGAGCTCTGCGATATTTACTTGAGGGAACTCTGATCTCTGCGCCGTATCGGCCCCATGGCCTTTTTCTCACGCCTATGTAATGAAAATCCTTGGCGGCAATGGCATTACATCTCTCATTATTGACATCGCCTCTAGGAGCCATGGAGCTCTTCTCCTTAAAATGCGGATCAAGAAGGAAGTAAGGTGACCTCAATGAATGGGCGGCGGAGACGGAGAGAAAGAATCCCTTAGATTTATAATGGAAGAGAGCAAACGGAGGAACAGGCGGACATGCGGCTGGCAACGGCAGGGTTGAACCTCACGCCTGGCAATACGGATGACTCCGGTTGATGGGCCCTCCGGAAATTGAATAATATCTGTATCACTAGGTCGTCTTTGACCTAATTCTCGCGCGGCTCTTTCGGCACGGGCACATTCTCAAATGCGCTGCGCCAATTCCGCCCCCTGAGCATTGACTTTCATAAATTTCCCGTAACCTTGCAATTGATAAAATGTTGAGATTCGAGAAGATGAAAACTTCGATGGCTGTTGAAAAATCAGGCGCAACGGCAGGATGGAAGAAGGTAAAACTACCTTCGTAAGGATCGTTTTTAATACATACAAATTAAAAACAGCGAGAGAAAGAACGGATTATTTTCCAAGTAAAGTCAGAATATACAAATAACAAAGAGTGGAGGAGAGGCGGTGGAGGCAGACAGTATGCGTTGAACCCCCCCCCCGTGCGAGATGGCGCCGGTAGATTGGTCTAACAAAACTCAACAGTCTGCGTATGGCTTCGTTGTCGTAAAGAAGTCTGCTCGTTCAATCCTTTCGCCTGGTTAGCTGTGTGGTTGATTATGCTCTGCGCCAGCTTCCGTCCCCTCGAGCATTCATTATCAGAGATTTACGGTGACCTTGGAAATATCAAACTTTGACACGTTGAATTCGTGGATGATCGCGTAGGATAAACAGCAACCATAACGCCCCATTATTCTGGCGATTTGGCTCCCAATTCCGATCAAATTTGTGTTTGAAAATTGCAGTCTCTGCAATTTAGATTAAATGTCAATTTTGAAACTGGCCAAATTGTCGAAATTATTATTTGAAAAACTGCATTTTCAACCATTATTGTGTTGCCGGAGTCCGGCTAGGTGTTTTGGTCATAAGGTATACTGCTCCATGGTCAAAGGAAAAGGTTGTACCATGTTATAGGTTTTATTAATTAGAAATTTCAAATATAGTTAGATTTTTATTATAATTTTGTATAATGTTTTTCTTAATTAATTTTGAAATTAAAAAAATAAGATGTTTAAAATTTTGATCAGAATTTTGAATTTACAGAAAATTAATTTTTAAGAATTTATTATAAAAACAAATAATTTTATCAAATAACTTAACTGAATTTCATATTTTTATATAAAATAATAAAAGAAAAGAAAAATTTTATTAATTTTTAAATATATATTGTTAATTATAAATAGAATGTTGTTTTCTAACCAATTTTTAAATAAATAACTTCATAAAAAACATAAATATTTTTATATCATTTTTACTAAATATATTCAAATAAAAATAATTTCGTATAATTTTTTTAGTTATAGTTATAATTGTAAGAGATAAAAACCCATTTGATACTTACGTGCATAAATATGAATGCACTACAGGGCTCCGTATCGAATGATGTGTACAGTAGTGCTGGACACAGATACCGTTGTTGCTGCCATCATGCTTCCGCTTAGCCTAAACGCGCAACGAGATGAACAATTTTCGAAGGATTGTTTCCAGTGAGATTTCGATGGAATTTGGCAGAATTTTTATTTTAGGAATTTAAAATAAAATAAACAGTGTTTAAATTTTTATTTTAGGAATATGTAAATAAATATTCTAGACATCCTACTTCAAGAGAAACACCTTCATCCACCACACTTGACATCCCAAGAGTATCGTTTGGATCCAAGTTCAAATATGGGAATCATTAGTAGGCTTTGGTAACTTAATATCGGTCTCTCTATGTTAGTCATGATTAGGGGAGGAAACTTAGGCCTTAATACCTAAAGGTAGCTTCTAATGCTTTAGGGTCATGAACAATGCCTTGAACCACCAAATTAGTCCAATTTGGGGGATATATGTCATCTAAGAGAGGATATTAGCTCCATTAGAAATTTTTTAGAACTAAGCATGGGTCATGGGATTTTGGATAAGTTCAAGGAAGGGAATTTATGCCTTAGGCCATAAAAGAATCTTCTAGACATATAGACAAAATATCACCTCCTTGAACCACCACATATGATCTCCAAATGGTATCCTTGGCTCCGAGTGAGGATATAGTCATCATTAAAAGTTTTTAAGAAGTAGGTTTGGGTGTTGAAAAATTAATCATGGTTGATGGAAGAAGCCTAAGATTGAGGCTCATTCCTAGAATATAGGGATCAATGCAGATGAATGACATGTAGGAAAAACATTAGTCCCATTAGGAAAATTTTAATACTAAGTAGGTGTCTCAAGGACCTAGACATGGTTAATGGAAAATACCTAGTCCTTGGACACTAAAGAAATATTCTAGGCATATGGAGCCATTAATAACATGCCTCCAGCCACCATGTAGCACCTCCCAAGGGAATAATTATCTAGCATATTGGGCTTAATGTCCATGAATGACATGTAGAAACACCATAGATTATCCTTTAAGGGGATTTTTGGCATTCAAGTGTGGATATGGGAATCATTAGGAATTATTTAGCACTAGATATGGATCTCAAGGCCTTGCACATGGTCCACATAGGAAAGTTAGGCCTTGGGCTCTGAAGACATCATATAGACATATAGATTCCATAATAACACATTAAACAACAAGAACAAACATTTCCATGGTATCTTTGGCTTCTGGCTAGGGACATTAGTCCCATTAAGACATTTTTAGGACTAATTACGTGTCTCAAGCCCTAGATATGGTCAAGGGAAAAGACCTAGCCCTTGGGATGTAAAGAAATATTATTGGAATATGAGTCCATTAACAATGCCTCCAACCACCACACATGCAGACCTCCCAACAGAATCATTAGCAAGCATATAGGGCTCAATGTCCATGAATGGCATGTCGAAACACCATTGATGATATTTTAAGTGGATATTTGGAATTCAAGTGGGGATATGATCATCATTAGGAATTATTTAGAACTATATATGGATCTCAAGGCCTTGCACATGGTCTATAAAGGAAATTTAGGCCTTGGGACTTAAAGGCATCATATAGTCATCTAGGTCTCATAACAACACATTAAACAAAAACTACTAACATTTCCATGATATCTTTGGTTTCTTACTATGTATCTTAGTCCCATTAGGAAATTTTATAGACTACATATGTGTCTCAAGACCCTAGATATGTTCAAGAAAAAATACCCAATACTTGGTCCCTAAAGAAATATTCTAGGCATATGGGGCCATTAACAACGTGCCTCAACCTACCACACATTACCTCCCAATGGAATGATTAGCTAGCATCTAAGGTTAAATGTCCATGAATGACATGTAGAAACACCATAGATGATGTTTTAACGGTATCTTTGGATTTCAAGTGGGTATATACACATCATCAATAATTCTTTAACACTAGATATGGATCTCAAGGCCTTGGCCATGGTCTATCAAGGAAAGTTAGACCTTCAGCACTTAAGGCATCATCTATGCATCTAGGTCCCATAATAACACATTAAAAAACAACAACTAACATTTTCTGTCACATACCCCAATTTTGTAAAATTATGTAAATTGTTTTATTATATTTCTGAGACATTATGTCAAATTTAATCCTAAGTAGGGATTGATGACTCAGCAGAGTCAACAGTAATGGAGTGTAATTCAGAATATTTTATTAATAATAAATAAATTATGGAGACAACAACATGGGAGAGCTGTTAAAAGAGGTTACTAGTCAAACTGGTGGATGGAACTAGGTGGAAAGGCAAAAGGACAAGTGGCAGCATCCTCAAACACTTCCTAAGTTGCAGGTGGCAACCTCCCTATATTTGGGGTCATGATTCCCCAAGAAAGTGGAATCAGAGCAGGTGGCTCATTAAATGACAGTTAACCCAACTAAGACCTAGGCAATCTTTTAAAAAGTACTCAATGAAGAGAGTTGGGGCTGCTCAGATTTTATTCCAGAGAGAATTCATTCAGGTGAATGTTATTCAGGAATTTCATTGAGGAAAGAGGGAAAAACAGTAAGGAAGTGTTCTGAGTGGATTGCTGCAGTAACTTGATTTTTATTACAGCTATTTGGGCTGAGAGAACTGACTGATAGTTCTAAGTTAATACTGAGTTGAAGACTGGTATTTGAATTGCTGCACCTAGTTCCAGCCAGGGAGACCAGAGCAAGCTTGGGGGTCCTGAGAAGTCGCTGTCTGAGCGCTCTCCAGGAGTTGGTAGGGAGGAACGACCTCCCATTGTTGTTGTTGTCCACAGCTTAAAACAGGTTCTGTCATTTAATTCTTTATGTTTACTAAGTATGAATGGATGCTTGTTATGTTTATTTTAAATGTTTGAGGAGCTAGTTAGTAACAGTAAAGATAGTATCTCAGGATATTAATAGTTAATCTGTTAGTAATTACTGTGTTTTTCCACATCCGGAATCACCAGACCATACTCTAGCACAGTAACTCGGTATTAAGAAGTAGTATACTTCTGAACCAAGTTCCCTATATATATATATATATCTCTACTTACAATAATCATAAGTGTTTTTCCAATGTATAAGTCACTGTATCTTTATGTTTATTTGTTTCTTTGTTTTCTAAAAATGCTGTTGTACAGTATAGAAGGCAAAAGTTAGATTATCATTCCTATTGCTTTACCTTATAAGATTCCTTCTCTATATTCAGATAATTTCATTTCTGGAAGTTAACTTAAAGTAAGAATAAGTTTCAGAACCATTACTTTTCATTATTCAGATATTAACATGTTAATACTGGTACTTACAGAATGTTTAGAAAGAGTAAACAATGTGAGTTTACTTCAATAACTAAGTAAACTAGTTAGAACTGTGGCCTTACATTTATCTCCTTACTTTTCCTTCTTCTTTCATTTTCAATCTCTAACATTATCTGTAATGGTAATAATAACTTTTATGGATTAAAATGCATGCTAGTTATATATATACAGTTATATAAAATATACTATATAAAGTTTAATAAATTCTTTTTATTCTCATAAACAAATAATAATCTTAACTGTTAGAATAGGTTTTATCAGAACCCTATGGTATCTGTTGATCAGATAATGAATTAAATAGCATAATGCTATTCTCTATACGCCATAAAATAACATAAGTTACTTTTTGAAAGAAACTAATATTTCAAATAAAGACAGGATTATCACTTTACTTTAGTAAATATTATTGTTATAGTAATAATATTCTACCTTATTATATCTAACATAGAAATAGTATTATTTTATAAACTTAAGAAATAACAATATTATTTATATTACAATTTGGAGTTAAAGAATATACCCTATTCTCCACGCAACTAGACTTCTCCAAGATCTTTTTGTTAAAACAAATTTAAACATCAAATATAAGATCCTATACGGTTAAGGGTATCAACCTTATAGATACATATTTAATATTTAACAAAGATTTTCTTAATAAACAAACTATATTATAACTCAGGGTTTAAATCTGACAATAACAATAATTATAAATATAAGATAACAAATTACTTGCAGCCGTAATATAAATAATACACTAAGGCTGTTTTAAGCCTTTATTTTTATTTATTTCTTACACAGTAACAAATTAAGAAAAACAGTAATAATCTTTAAAACGGTAACTAGGGTTTGACCCTAAAATATACCTGTATATACAAGGAATTTTTAATTATAAATTACGATAATAAACTTGTTACGGTCGCTTATAAAATTGCAGTGGAAGGATATCAATGCCTGCATCTATCTTAATACACTTCATAATCTAAATTTAAAAACTGTTAAAGAAAAGAAACAGATTAGATTATGCAGAAAGACAGTATTTATTTATATATTAAACCCTTGGGTGAAAAACCCTGAACCAATAAGAGTACAGTCAAAACGAAGAGCCGAGGTCTTAACCTCTTCGCAAACAGGCTTACAGCCTAAGTTTTTCTTACAGTATAAAAAAAAAGAAGAAAAACAAAATTGATATTTACAACTGCGGCCTAAGCCGTAAACACCCTCACAACATGTGAAGGGTTCCACCTAATAACTTTTAAAACCAGCAATCTTAATGCCGAAACGAAGCAACAAGGGTTTCAGACTTTTTAAGTCGACCCTTGAAAATTTTCCATTTGAAAACCATAAGGGGTCCGGCCATGGCATGAACAGGCTTACCAGGAGTGAAGCCTGCTTGCCCCAGCCTTCTACCTTCGGCCGCGCCTCGAAGTTGCAAAAGCCTGCAAGTGTAAAGATTCGAACCCTTTATAAGTATGCCGTATCCAAAGAAAGAATAAATTGTAAAAAAACTTAACAATAAACAGTAATGTAATCTTTACCTGTATAATGGAAGAGGCACGAGCGTCGTCTCCTGCATCACAGATCACAGAACAGGTAGGTAATACCTGTAAGGAGGCAAAGGAAGTTTTATCTCTCGGTTGTGTACAGAGAATAAGACTGCGTTTTCAACACGCGAAAACCCCGGAGGAAGGAAAAACAATAGCAAGGGTTCGTCTCAAACTGATAAAGAAGCGGTAATGGAGAAGCAAGGACTACACTCCAGCATATAATGAAGGGAGCAAGCCACGACCAGGAACGATAAGGAGGAGTCTAGACAGAGTAAACCACGTAGAAATGCTCAACACCGTTGCAGAGCAACCAGCGCCGAGAGGCACGGAGAAAATAAGAGTTTAGGGTTAACTACAATGCTTTTATTCACACGATGCATGGTTGGAGTGGTGACATGCCAGTGTTTTAATAATTCACCATGAGTGGGTTCCATATTATAGTCAATCAACGTTTCGAAGGAGGAATGATTTCCAAATCATTCGTGGTGTAAAGTTTTCCCAAATCGTGAGAGAGGATCATACCTACGCTGCATGCAAACGATGATTTCATTACTCATCAGTCTTATGTCAAACCATAATAATCATAAGCAATTGGAGTAGTATTATAATAGAATACTATGAGCTCGATGTTTGGGAAGATTCGATAACAATCTTAACCTTGTATTCTCTATAGTTTATGCTTATTTGGAGGATAGTTATAGTATTATAATTTACAATATTATGAAATGAACCCTAGGCACTAAAGTTATTTTTAAACTTTACCTTATGAAGCAAGATGTTTAAGTCCCTTACCAAGTAAAAAGGAGTATTAGCTTAAGACCTTGGTTTTTGATTATTGTAAGCTATGAACATTTAGGGTCATCACATGAAATTGTCCCTAACCTTGAGACCATCTTTTATACTGAAATATTAACTTTTCATTAGTGTATAAATGGTACTGAAGTGGATAGTCTTTTAATTTAAATCCAAGCTCAAGGGGGATAATTGTAATAAGACTAGTCAATGTAACTAGTGTTATAAGTTAATTATTTTCCTTTAATTGAAATGATAGTTTAAAAATTTATAAAGGAAAGCATGATAGTAGGAAGCTGGGTGATTTTTCTTTCTACTTATCTCTTGAAAGAGTTATTTACCAATGTTAAAATAATAATGGAAGTACAAGGCACATAAGATAAGGGAGTAATAAATTACCATAAAAGACGATGGTTTTACTTCAGGTGATAACCTCATTAACAAGTGAAGACATGGCAGAAATTAGTCAAATAGGCCAAAAACCCTGCAGTAATAAAAGAAGTCTTTTATCAGGATTCACTTAACTCGAATTATTGGTATATGTTTAAATCCTTTTTATAGATATTATAACTCAGTTTCTCTACTATTATTCTTAAGGAATCGACCAGCTATTTATACAGAAATTACAACTGTAATAGACTAGAGAATTTGACATTTCAGTAAGAACAATATGTAATTCTACTAATAATAAATTAGATGATTATACCTTAACTTAAAGTTGAATGTTTCGTCTCTTTCTTCACACCTTATCGCTTACAACGAACTTGCATTAAATACTCTAGAATTACGAATTGCAGCGCCACAACTTCTTACCTGTATAACTGTAAGAAAAGCGGAACTGTTGCATTAGCTCGAAAGCTAAGTAAGCCAGGTTATGCATGACAGTTCACCTTATGATCACAAAGGAACAAAGTCAGTAGCTGAAAAATATATGTTCATTAACTAAACATGCTAACTGATAATTTCTTTAGCAAGCTATAACATATAACTATTTAGTGTTAGTTGATCTGTTTATCTTTAATGTTTTATAGATTTAAAAGTTTTAAATTTTTCAAAATTTATGGTGTTTTGACATGTGGTATCAGAGCCAGGTTCAAACACTAGGCCTTGATGTGGCCTAATTACTTTCTGCAGAACAGCAAAATAATACACTAACCTGTATTTTGTTTTATATGAAAGGCAGAAAATTATTTTTTTCTGAATCTAACAGGCAGGTATGGAGAACTTAGGAGCCTATGCTGCGGAGGAATCTCCAAACACTGAAACCAGACAAATGTCCAGAGAACCTGAGATAGAGGAGGTAACTGTTCACTCCTCAGAACTGATGCAGACCATAAAAGGTTTAAAGACTGAATTAGAATCAGTCAAAAAGGACAATGAAAGGATTCTGAAAACTCAAGAGGAGTTGAATCAAATTCTGATAGAAATATTTCAGACTGAAGGGAGAAATAGAAGGTCTGAATCTGAAGAAGCTAGCCAACAAAAAGCGTCCAAAAAGATGAAACTAGCTAAACCGGATAGCAGTTCATCATCAGAATGAAGTAAGAAACAACAGAGCTATTACACTACTAGTGATAGTAGTGAGGCCGAGTTGTATAAAAGGAAGAAAAAGTACAGATCTTACGAAGAGATTTCTGGGGATTTCAAGAAAATAAAACCCCCAACCTTCAATGGAGAAACTGAAAAAGGAGAAGAGGCAGAATCCTGGTTATCTGGGATGAGAAAATACTTTCATATTTATAATTATTCAAATCAGCTGAAGGCGAGGATGGCCATCTATAACCTTTCTGGAAAGGCAGATATATGGTGGCAAGATTTGAAGAGGGTTAAGGGGATTAAAGAAAAAGAGGTAAATTGGAGTACTTTTAAAAGGTACTTCAAGAAGAAGTTTCTGTCTGAACAGTACTATGAAGAAAGGGCCAAGGAGTTTTATGAGTTAAATCTTGGGTCCATGACTATGAAAGACTTAAACAGCAAGTTCTTAATTCTGTTAAGGTATGTGCCGTATTTAGTTGATGAGAAACCTAAGGTACAACGGTTTCTCAGCTGCCTTCCATACCATATAAAAGACAGAATCGAATATGATAACCCAAAAACTCTGGAAGAAGCTATGCAAAAAGCTAATTTCTGTTTTGAACAGAACAAAAAGAAGGAAGGAATAGCCAATTGGAAGGCTAAAAAGAATGGTAATCAGTCTGAATTCAAGAAAAAGGAGTATGTACCCCAGAAAAATTTCAGGAACAACAAGAACAGAAACCATTCTAATGGTAAGAACTTTCAAGGAAGCAAAAATGGTGCTTCAAATAACTCCAATAACTTCAAGGGTAGCAGCAAGGAGGTTTCTAACAATCATGGAAATTTCACTAAGAATTTTGAAAGGAAGGAACCTGTTAAGTGTTGGGAGTGCAATGGCCCACACTATGCTTCAGTTTGCCCAAATCGGAAGAAGCCAAACAGCAATATTCATACAATACAAGATGAAATGACTGTTGGAGGCTTTGCAAGGACCATGCCCTGAATCAATGCAGCGTTGGAGAATCACCAAGCTGAGTACCAAACTTCCATGGTGGAAGTAGAAGGTATGGTTAACAAAACTCCTGTAACTATTTTGATAGATCCAGGTGCTAGCCTAAGTTATATTTCACCACAGATAGTAGAAAAGTGTAATCTGACTGTTGAAAAGTTTGATAACTCTTGGCTAGTTCAACTAGCCACAGGGGCAAAAAGGAAGGTAAATTATTATGTTAAGGATTGTGCTTTAGATATGAATAATTTTAAAATTGCTGTTAAATTAAATGTTCTACCACTTGGCTCGTATGACATACTTATTGGTATGGACTGGTTAGAACAACACAGAGTAGTTTTAAATTGTTTTGATAAAATGTTTACGTGTGTAAGTAATAACGAACAACCTGTAATAGTTAAAGGTATTCCTAGGAAAACTGTAGTTAGGAAGATTTCTTCCTTACAGCTCAAAAGAGCAGTCAGGAAAGGATGCAAGGCCTATGCTGTAATTATTACAGATGAGGCAAAGAAGGTTGAAAAAGATAAAATAAAAATAGAGGATATTCCTATGTTAAATGAATTTATTGATGTTTTTCCGGAGGAAATTCCAGGATTACCTCCTAGGAGGGAACTAGATTTCACAATAGAGCTGGTACCAGGTGCTGTACCCAGCTCGAAGGCTCCGTATCGTATGAATATTCTGGAACTTAACGAATTAAATCACAGTTAAAGGAATTAATCAATAAGAAATATATTAGACCTAGTGTTTCCCCTTGGGGAGCACCAGTAATATTTGTTAAAAAGAAAGACGGAACTATGCGACTCTGCATAGATTACCGTCAGCTCAATAAAATGACAATTAAAAATAGATATTCGTTGCCCCGCATAGATGATCTGTTTGATCAGCTGCGCGGAGCTACGGTGTTCTCTAAGATAGACCTGAGATTAGGCTATCATCAGGTGAGAATTAAAGAAGAGGACATATTCAAGACAGCTTCCAGAACTAGGTATGGACATTACGAATTTGTCGTAATGTCATTCGGGCTTACTAATGCCCCAGCCGTCTTTATGTGTCTAATGAATAACATAATGCATAAATACTTAGATAAGTTTGTTGTTGTATTCATCGATGACATCCTAATCTATTCTAAAAATGAAGAGGAACATAAGGAACATTTACGGATAGTTTTACAAGAACTGCGAGAGCAACAGCTCTTCGCGAAGTTCAGTAAGTGTGATTTCTTTAAGGATGAAATCCAGTACTTAGGTCACGTGGTAACGAAGGAAGGGATTTCAGTTGATCCTGAAAAGATCAGGGCAATTGAAGATTGGCCAGTACCAAAAGACGTAATAGATGTTAGGTCTTTTATGGGAATCACCGGTTATTACCGGAGATTCATAGAAGGCTTTTCAAAAATAGCCAACCCAATCACTTCTTTGCAAAAGAAAGGCAAGAAGTTTGATTGGAACTTTAAATGTGAAGAAAGCTTTAAGAAACTTAAAACTTTATTAACAACTGCGCCAATTCTAAGAATAGCGGATCCCAGTAAAGATTTCGTGGTTTGCACTGATGCTTGTAATGACGGTCTAGGCGGAGTGCTAACTCAGGATGGGCATGTCATTGCCTATGAGTCCAGGAAGCTAAAGATCCATGAAAAGAATTATGCCACTTATGATTTAGAGATGGCTGCTGTTATTCATGCCTTAAAAATGTGGCGACACCACTTAATAGGCAGAAAGTTTACTTTAATGACTGATAATAAGGGTTTAAAATACCTTTTAGATCAGCCTAACTTAAATGCAAGGCAAGCCAGATGGTTAGCCTTCCTAAGTGAATATGATTTCGAAATTCAACATATAAAAGGAAAAGAAAATAAAGTAGCTGATGCTTTGAGCAGAAATGCAAAACTGAATTTTACGATAGCAATCCGTACTTATAATTCTGATTTAAGTGAACAACTAACTGAAGGGATAAAATTGGATGAAATTTATCAAAAATTACAAGCTACAGCTAAGGAAGAACCCACAGAAAGTTTAATTAAGGGTTATAGTCTAAATAAAGA
>LPNX010521677.1:221847-273033 GCA_001517045.1 Pseudotsuga menziesii
GTACCTCTTTCCATCCTCAGACGAACGGACAGACTGAAAGAGTTAATCAGGTGTTGGAGGATCTGCTAAGAATGTATGTCAAGGATCAGCCAGGTAAGTGGGAGGATTACTTGCATTTAGCAGAATTTGCATACAATAACAACTATCAATCATCAGCTAAGTTCAGTCCTTTTGAAATTCTGTATGGGCGTAAATGTAACCCTCCTATCTCCTGGAATAATCCAGTAGATAGACTAGTGTTGGGACCCGAATTATTAAAAGAAATGGAACAGATTGTAAAACAAGTGCAGGAGAACTTGAAGGTTTCCCAGGATCGGCAAAAGAGCCAAGCAGATTTGAAAAGAACTCCTAAAGAGTTCTAGGTGGGTGAGCATGTGTTCATAAAGGTAAGACCAAAGAAGAGCTCCCTAAGATTGGGGAGTTGTGCAAAATTAGCACCACGTTACTGTGGTCCATTTGAAATCTTATCTAGAGTTGGTCAAGTAGCATATCAGCTAGCATTACCACCTAATTTAAAAGTACACAATGTTTTTCATATTTCTGTTCTGAAAAAAGTATGTTCATGATGCTACTCATGTGATTGATTGGAATGTTGTACAGGTAGAACCAGAAGGGGAAGTTTTGGTGGAACCGGATTCTATCCTCGGGAGGAGAGAGATTACTCTGCGGAACCGCACAATTGGACAGCTGAAGGTGCAATGGAAGCACCTTAGTCCTGAAGAAGCTACTTGGGAACTGGAAAGTAAGATGCGGGAAGTGCATACCCGAATCTGTTCCAGGAGGTTCCTGAGGAAGAAGAATAAGTAACATCGAGGACGATGTTACATTTTAAGGGGGTGTGTATGTCACATACCCCAATTTTGTAAAATTATGTAAATTGTTTTATTATATTTCTGAGACATTATGTTAAATTTAATCCCAAGTAGGGATTGATGACTCAGCAGAGTCAACAGTAATGGAGTGTAATTCAGAATATTTTATTAATAATAAATAAATTATGGAGACAACAACATGGGAGAGCTGTTAAAAGAGGTTACTGGTCAAACTGGTGGATGGAACTAGGTGGAAAGGCAAAAGACAAGTGGCAGCATCCTCAAACACTTCCTAAGTTGCAGGTGGCAACCTCCCTATATTTGGGGTCATGATTCCCCAAGAAAGTGGAATCAGAGCAGGTGGCTCATTAAATGACAGTTAACCCAACTAAGACCTAGGCAATCTTTTAAAAAGTACTCAATGAAGAGAGCTGGGGCTGCTCAGATTTTATTCCAGAGAGAATTCATTCAGGTGAATGTTATTCAGGAATTTCATTGAGGAAAGAGGGAAAAAAAGTAAGGAAGTGTTCTGACTGGATTGCTGCATTAACTTGATTTTTATTACAGCTATTTGGGCTGAGAGAACTGACTGATAGTTCTGAGTTAATACTGAGTTGAAGACTGGTATTTGAATTGCTGCACCTAGTTCCAGCTAGGGAGACCAGAGCAAGCTCGGGGGTCCTGAGAAGTCGTTGTCTGAGCGCTCTCCAGGAGTTGGTAGGGAGGAACGGCCTCCCATTACTGTTGTTGTCCACAGCTTAAAATAGGTTCTGTCATTTAATTCTTTATGTTTAGTAAGTATGAATGGATGCTTGTTATGTTTATGTTAAATGTTTGAGGAGCTAGTTAGTAATAGTAAAGATAGTATCTCAAGATATTAATAGTTAATCTGTTAGTAATTACTGTGTTTTTCCACATCCGGAATCACCAGACCGTACTCTAGCACAGTAACTCAGTATTAAGAAGTAGTATACTTCTGAACCAAGTTCCCTATATATATATCTACTTACAATAATCATAAGTGTTTTTCCAATGTATAAGTCACTGTATATTTATGTTTATTTGTTTCTTTGTTTTCTAAAAATGCTGCTGTACAGTATAGAAGGAAAAAGTTAGATTATCATTCCTATTGCTTTACCTTATAAGATTCCTTCTCTATATTCAGATAATTTCATTTCTGGAAGTTAACTTAAAGTAAGAATAAGTTTCGGAACCATTACTTTTCATTATTAAGATATTAACATGTTAATACTGGTACTTACAGAATGTTTAGAAAGAGTAAACAATGTGAGTTTACTTCAATAACTAAGTAAACTAGTTAGAACTGTGGCCTTACATTTATCTCCTTAATTTTCCTTCTTCTTTCATTTTCAATCTCTAACATTATCTGTAATGGTAATAATAACTTTTATGGATTAAAATGCATGCTAGTTATATATATACAGTTATATAAAACAGACTATATAAAGTTTAATAAATTCTTTTTATTCTCATAAACAAATAATAATCTTACCTGTTAGAATAGGTTTTATCAGAACCCTTTGGTATCTGTTGATCAGTACAGGAATTAAATAGCATAATGCTATTCTCTATACGCCATAAAATAACATAAGTTACTTTTTGAAAGAAACTAATATTTCAAATAAAGACAGGATTATCACTTTACTTTAGTAAATATTATTGTTATAGTAATAATATTCTACCTTATTATATCTAACATAGAAATAGTATTATTTTATAAACTTAAGAAATAACAATATTATTTATATTACAATTTGGAGTTAAAAAATATACCCTATTCTCCAGGCAACTAGACTTCTCCAAGATCTTTTTGTTAAAACAAATTTAAACATCAAATATAAGATCCTATACGGTTAAGGGTATCAACCTTATAGATACATATTTAATATTTAACAAATATTTTCTTAATAAACAAACTATATTATAACTCAGGGTTTAAATCTGACAATAACAATAATTATAAATATAAGATAACAAATTACTTGCAGCCGTAATATAAATAATACACTAAGGCTGGTTTAAGCCTTTATTTTTATTTATTTCTTACACAGTAACAAATTAAGAAAAACAGTAATAATGTTTAAAACGGTAACTAGGGTTTGACCCTAAAATATACCTGTATATGCAAGGAATTTTTAATTATAAATTACGATAATAAACTTGTTACGGTCGCTTATAAAATTGCAGTGGAAGGCCATCAATGCCTGCATCTATCTTAATACACTTCATAATCTAAATTTAAAAACTGTTACAGAAAAGAAACAGATTAGATTATGCAGAAAGACAGTATTTATTTATATATTAAACCCTTGGGTGAAAAACCCTGAACCAATAAGAGTACAGTCAAAACTAAGAGCTGAGGTCTTAACCTCTTCGCAAACAGGCTTACAGCCTAAGTTTTTCTTACAGTATAAAAAAAAAGAAGAAAAACAAAATTGATATTTACAACTGCGGCCTAAGCCGTAAACACCCTCACAGCATGTGAAGGGTTCCACCTAATAACTTTTAAAACCAGCAATCTTAATGCCGAAACGAAGCAACAAGGGTTTCAGACTTTTTAAGTCAACCCTTGAAACTTTTCCATTTGAAAACCATAAGGGGGTCGGCCATGGCATGACCAGGCTTACCAGGAGTGAAGCCTGCTTGCCCCAGCCTTCTACCTTCGGTCGCGCCTCGAAGTTGCAAAAGCCTGCAAGTGTAAAGATTCGAACCCTTTATAAGTATGTCGTATCCAAAGAAAGAATAAATTGTAAAAAAACTTAACAATAAACAGTAATGTAATCTTTACCTGTATAATGGAAGAGGCATGAGCATCGTCTCCTGCATCACAGCTCATAGAACAGGTAGGTAATACCTGTAAGGAGGCAAAGGAATTTTTATCTCTCAGCTGTGTACAGAGAATAAGACTGCGTTTTCAACACGTGAAAACCCGGAGGAAGGAAAAACAATAGCAAGGGTTCGACTCAAACTGATAAAGAAGCGGTATTGGAGAAGCAAGGACTACACTCCAGCATATAATGAAGGGAGCAAGCCACGACCAGGAACGATAAGGAGGAGTCTAGACAGAGTAAACCACGCAGAAATGCTCAACACCGTTGCAGAGCAACCAGCACCGAGAGGCATAGAGAAAATAAGAGTTTAGGGTTAACTACAATGCTTTTATTCACACGATGCATGGCTGGAGTGGTGACACGCCGGTGTTTTAATAATTCACCATGAGTGGGTTCCATATTATAGTCAATCAACGTTTCGAAGGAGGAATGATTTCCAAATCATTCGTGGTGTAAAGTTTTCCCAATTCGTGAGAGAGGATCATACCTACGCTGCATGCAAATGATGATTTCATTACTCATTAGTCTTATGTCAAACCATAATAATCATAAGCAATTGGAGTAGTATTATAATAGAATACTATGAGCTCGATGTTTGGGAAGATTCGATAACAATCTTAACCTTTTATTCTCTATAGTTTATGCTTATTTGAAGGATAGTTATAGTATTATAATTTACAATTTTATGAAATGAACCCTAGGCACTAAAGTTATTTTTAAACTTTACCTTATGAAGCAATATGTTTAAGTCCCTTACCAAGTAAAAAGGAGTATTAGCTTAAGACCTTGGTTTTTGATTATTGTAAGCTATGAACATTTAGGGTCATCACATGAAATTGTCCCTAACCTTGAGACCATCTTTTATACTGAAATATTAACTTTTCATTAGTGTATAAATGGTACTGAAGTGGATAGTCTTTTAATTAAAATCCAAGCTCAAGGGGGATAATTGTAATAAGACTAGTCAATGTAACTAGTGTTATAAGTTAATTATTTTCCTTTAATTGAAAGGATAGTTTAAAAATTTATAAAGGAAAGCATGATAGTAGGAAGCTGGGTGATTTTTCTTTCTACTTATCTCTTGAAAGAGTTATTTACCAATGTTAAAATAATAATGGAAGTACAAGGCACATAAGATAAGGGAGTAATAAATTACCATAAAAGACGATGGTTTTACTTCAGGTGATAACCTCATTAACAAGTGAAGACATGGCAGAAATTAGTCAAATAGGGCAAAAACCCTACAGTAATAAAAGAAGTCTTTTATCAGGCTTCACTTAACTCGAATTACTGTTATATGTTTAAATCCTTTTTATAGATATTATAACTCAGTTTCTCTACTATGATTCGTAAGGAATCGACCAACTATTTATACAGAAATTACAACTGTAATAGACTAGAGAATTTGACATTTCAGTAAGAACAATATGTAATTCTACTAATAAGAAATTAGATGATTATACCTTAACTTAAAGTTGAATGTTTCGTCTCTTTCTTCACACCTTTTCGCTTACAACGAACTTACATTAAATACTCTAGAATTACGAATTGCAGCGCCACAACTTCTTACCTGTATAACTGTAAGAAAAGCGGAACCGTTGCATTAGCTTGAAAGCTAAGTAAGCCAGGTTATGCATGACAGTTCACCTTATGATCACAAAGGAACAAAGTCAGTAAGCTGAAAAATATATGTTCATTAACTAAACATGCTAACTGATAATTTCTTTAGCAAGCTATAACATATAACTATTTAGTGTTAGTTGATCTGTTTAGCTTTAATGTTTTATAGATTTAAAAGTTTTAAATTTTTCGAAATTTATGGGGTTTTGACATTTTCATGGTATATTTGGCTTCTGGATAGGGATACTAGTCCCATTAGGACATTTTAAGGACTAAGTATGTGTCTCAAGCCCTAGATATGGTCAAGGAAAAATACCCAGTCTATGGGCCATAAAGAAGTATTATAGGCATATGGGGCCATTAACAACATGCCTCCAACCACCATGGATGACCTCCCAAGGGAATCATTAGCTATAATATAGGGCTCAATCTCCATGAATGACATGTATAAACACCATAGATGATCCTTTAAGGGGATATTTGGATTTCAAGTGGGGATATGGGAATCATCATGAATTCTTTAGCACTAGATATGGATCTCAAGGCCTTTCACATGTTCCATAGAGGAAAGCTAGACCTTGTTCCCTGAAGGCTTAATCTAGGAAAATAGGTCCCATATCAACACATTAAACAACAACAACTAACATTTACATGGTATCTTTGGCTTTTGACTAGGTATATTAGTCCCATTAGGACATTTTATGGACTAAGTATGTGTCTCAAGGCCCTATATATGGTCAAAGGAAAAGACCTAGCACTTAGGCCCTAAAGAAATCTTCTAGGCATATGGGTCCATTAACAACATGCCTCAAAACCACCGCACATGACCTCCCAAGGGAATCATTATCTATCATATAGGGATCAATGTCCACGAATGACATGTAGAAACACCATAGATGATATTTTAATGGGACCTTTGGATTTCAAGTGGGTATATGGGCATCGCCAGGAATTCTTTAGCAGTACATATGTATCTCAAGGCCTTACACATGGTCTGTAAAGGAAATTTAGGACTTGGGTCCTGAAGGCATCATCTAGCCATCTAGGCTCCATAACAACACATTAAACAACAACAACTAACATTTTCGTGGTATCTTTAGCTTCTGACTAGGGATATTACTTCCATTAAGACATTTTTAGGGATAAGTATGCGTCTTAAGGCCCTATATATGGTCAAGGAAAAATACCTAGTCCTTGGTCCCTAAGAATTTCCTTCACTCATCAGTTGCAACAATTTCATCCAATCTGTGAGCCTCTTTACATATTAGGAACGTGTTTTTTACACCTATGGGGGATTTTGACTAGTTTAGTAAGCCTGCTTTTGTACTGAATCGAATGACATCTTTATGCATATGAATCCTTGATGCATATACATGTTTGAACAACCTATTTATATATAAGGTTGGCTGGTGTAAACTAATATAACAACAGTTTGTGTTATTCAACATATCTAGACTCCTTTTTTGAGTGTGTCTTGCATATTTTTCAAGGAATTTTGTGAGTTCAATTGATCTAAGCTTGGGCTTGATTTCCACAAGTGGATTCAGATGATGTTTCTTTGATCAATGGAGGTTCTTTTAATGGTGTCTCCTTAACTTGACTACACCCATGATGAGACCAATGGCGATGGGAGCAATGGTGCCAAAGTCACTCTCTTCTGGCTATCATGGTTGACTTCTACCTTAATATTCCAATACACTTATTTGAAAAACAAAGTCTCTCAAAAAATTAATACATTCACCCAAACTCAAAGATTCAAGCACATAGTTAATACGTGTCTCATTAAATGTCCATCCATCCTTCTATGAGGATCACAAAAAACTCACTATGCATCTTCTCTCCATGTTGGCAGTCTTCTATCATTCTCCTTCTACAAACATACATAAATATTTCACACAAAAAACTATATTCTCACACTAGAAATCACTCAAACAATAATTATACTCTCACATACAAAAAAAAATGCTTCTACTGTAACCTATTCCTACAACGGATTATTTCTCGCATATTTCTCATTATCTTGGGCCCTCCAGTGAGGAAGTTAAGCCCAATCAGGATCTGATACCATAATGGAAAACATAATAAAAAACACATAAGAGAGAGTAAACTAAAGAATTATTTCATTCACAATCCACATATTTATACATTGTTTAAGTGATCTCAACCGTTGATCTAACTTAGATATAAAGGACTCTGCTTCCTTATTTTAGAAAACCTATTTATTACATCCTACTTCTCAACTATTTGTTGAGAAAATATTCAACTAATGTCAAACGTTAACTTTAACAATTGTGTTGCTAATGTTCTTTCAAGAATGGTCTCACTAGAGTTGGCGACTCGGGATTTAGGTCCAATACTGGTAGCAATCAAAACTCCCAACTAGAAGAGAAACAATCACAACCCAGCATGTGGATGAAGAATATTGACTGGTGTGGAGCATTTCTTTGATTCTTTTAAATTGTTTTTCAACCTTAAAATTACTCCAGCACCAAGCAGTAGTGAAAAATCAGCGCCTTGCATCATCCAACAATGAGAGGTCAAGCAATCATTGGCTCACATGTCTCTGAGATAGAAGGTTTTCAACCAACAAAATGTACACATTACAAAATTTTACAAATCACACCTCTCTCAGACTGATTGTTGTGCTTAACAACAATCATAAGAAGTATTGGAGTACAGAGAATCCCACAATTAATAATTCAAACCCACGATATATTGGAACAAACAAAACTAAAAAAATTGTAGATTTTGCTCCATTCATATGCATTGGAACATAAACACACTCATATTTTTCAGAAGCAATTGATATATGTACAATACTATCAAAGTAAGAAGCTATTATAATCATAAGAATGATACGTTAAATGCAACTTGTAGAACTAAACAATCCACAAAATACAAACAGTATCTTTCTCACTGTTGTGAGGAAAATCTATTATATGACTGGGGTTGAGGTCACCAACATATTGGGGTTAAATAAGATGACATATAAGGCTTTATTTCAGACATAAAAGACTCTTTATTAACAATTTTGATCAAAGCAAAACATAAATAGGGTTTAAGATGAGGGACAATATGCACCTTTTTACGAAGGTTGGTCCTAGATTTCCTTGAATCCTTAAATTCTACTCATGGCTTTTAGTCCAACAAACTGCAAAACCACTCCAATTCCTTCCTCACAACATTTGGATACAAAAATAATGTTGAATTTCACATAAAACATAGAAATGAAATATCTAATCTAATGAGCATCAACATATAACCAAATTTTAGACATGAATGAACACAATTGTTATGGAAGGGAAAGATGTCAATTTCTTATTAATAAATGGAAACAAGTACAAATAACCTTATTTCTATCCAAGCACCTCACGAAACCTTGAATTTGAATCCCCTTGATTCTCTTCTCACCCCAATCAATATCCAGATCTGTTAGGGATAAGGTATCATGTGCACAAAGCAATAGGGGATGGAGGGATAATTTTGCCATCATAATGTTAGTTATACAAAATTAACGCTTCCATATATCATGTCCCTTAATTTTATACTCAAAGGAGATAGTTTCCATCAAATAAATCAGTTGTAACCGAGGAGGAAGTTGCCAAAACCACCCAAATTTCAATATTTTTTTAATATTTTTGGAATTTTTTAGGCATGCGCTGGTAGGAAAGGGGGGTGAAATGGGCAACCTACGTGTCACACACACTTGGGACACTAGAAACATGCTTTTTCAAGGGAAAAAATGATGGTGGACCAAGTGCAAAAGGCATTTTTGGGGGAAAATGCCATTTTTAAGGATTTTTAGATATTTTTTGTGTTAATTTTGGAGCAAATATGTAGATCTTTGAACACTTTAATTGAAGAATTATTGAACATTGGAATCAATAGAACATTCAATCAAACAAATCATTCATCCAAAACACAATATGTACACTGGGAAAAACCTCAAAATAATGAGGATGAAAAAACTATCAATTCTTCATAGTATAATTATGATAGATTGAAGAGAATGGAATTTACATAGTAGCATATTGTCTTTCGGCACCCGTGGTGCTAGATAACAAAGAACGGTGAGCAATAGAGAATAAAGATCAACTATGTCAATTTTTCATTTTCCTAACACATTAATAACAAACCAAAAACATTGCCATGCAAACTATAGTGAATGGTTGCATGCCATTGGTGCACCACATGCGGAGAATAGGGAATTTCTTCCTTGGATAATTAATTTTGTGCATTGGATTATTCATCATGCATAACATATGTGCAGTTCCTGTCATATTTTGACATTAACTCGGGCTTAACTAACGATGTTACAAAGATAAAATAATCAAATACACTAATAAACATTAATTACATGTTTAAGAAGACGATAAGAATCCTCCTATTAATGGTTGAGCCATATTTAAAGGAGGGAATTCAATTGTAATTTTATCAGCATCAATAATTTTATTGTTATTCAATATTTATTTTTAAGAAGATGGATTCTCTCCTTTAACATCAGGATGTGTATGTTCCATAACACTCATACTCGATTTTACATTGGTATCAAAGCGGTCGCACTCCTCCTTCATCTCGGATTCAACTATTTACTCATCATCTCTCTAAGCACTCCACATCCTCCATGCCACTACACTCTATTCTTCTTCATCCACTCTAACCCTCACGCTTCCCATTTTTCTCTTCATGTTCAATTATCCTCCTTCCTGCTCCACCATCACCCGTTGCTTCTCTCTACGACGCTTCACCTAGGCGCAACCACCGTGTCTTATGTTTTTGCCCACGTCCTTTCCTATCCATCATCCTCTCATCTCACCACCATATCACCACTCCCTTGATACGTGATAACTCTCACTTCCATTTGCTATGTGTCCTCCCAATAATTCGTTGCTACTCCCCATTGCATCTACCATCCCTAGCTACACTCCAAGTTTCCACGCTCCTCTTCTATTTCCTAACTTGCGTTCCCTCTCATCCCAATCCCATCCTCTCTCAATTATCTCCTCTCTCGGGGTCATTCTACAGCATAGCACTTGTTGATTTTGGTACATCAACAATCCCTCTTCTCCTCAGGTCGTGAGTTGTCCCCTCTCTCGAGATCAGTCCCCTACCTTCTCACACTTCTCATCCCCTCACCCTCATTACCCACTTCTCCACACATACTCTTATCCTGACACCCCCCCTCATTCACTACCACCCTCCAAGATCACCTCCTCTCCTCTCTATCTTGTACCCTGCACATTTGCGCTCTCTCCCTCCCATCTGCATCCCACAAGCCACAATGTCAGTCTATCCCACGTGGCACAAGCCCCACCTCGCTACTCCCACACGCTCCCTTTGCTCACTACACTCAACTTCTCGCCACTCCCTCTTCTTCCCTCCTTCTTCTGCCCTTCCTCTTCTCGCATACCATCTCCTTGCACGTGTGACCAACCCTTCCAGCTGCCATCTCCCCTCTCCATTCCATGTTACCATTCTCACGTGGTAGGTGATTAAATCCTAAATCCACTCCAAAAATAGATATACATATATAATATAATAATAAAATATTATTATTAAAAATAATTTTTATCATTACCATATAGTTTCAACTTTACAATAAAAATAAAATTTTATGTAATATAATATTATTTTAATAATTATTATTATCATTATATAGTTTTATTTTTTCATTCAACACACTTCAAATCCAAAATTGGGTCTAAATACTCAACCCATATAGATAAAAATGGGGTCCAATTTGACTCCACATACTATAACATTGATGACTAAATAAAAAAACCAAATCAATAAACTGGAGATAAGGATGAAACTCGAGATAGACCCTATCATAAAGAGGTTGGAAAATTATGAATATAATAATCCCCCTAAACAACAAAGTAATTCGAGAAAATTGATTGCCTCATCCACAACTACATCCTTAGTGACATCACCTCTGTATAAAGTATCTCCAAAACCACTAACTTCCAACAATGATTGTGATGAAGAGGAAGCTGGAAAAAAAGAAGACATGATGATAACGATGATTAAAAAGAGAAATATACGACAAACCATTATGTCAATCAAGATGAGATTAATGATATCAATCAATATAAAATACAAGATATGGTAGATGAACAACATTTATGTTGCTGAAAGGTTGAGGTTTTGGACACAATCATGAGTAAATTAGGGACACTACAATTCAATGAAGAATCCATGGACACTACGATTCAAAGTAAAATAGTAAAAGACATAAAGACTTCCAATCAAGTTGACTTCAATTTAAATATCTTTCATTCCTATAACAACCACCAAACAACTTTGGAATGGTTAAAATTTAAGTGCACTCTCCCTAAAGTTGTAAGATGGAATCCATCTACAATAATATGGCTCGAGGAAACAAAAAAGGCTCACATTGATGTCTTAAAAATCCAAGCACTTAAGGATGACCATCACTTCAATTTCCAAGGTCAAAGAGCATCTCTTAAAAATATTTCCATTATTATGATATCCGACGTATGATCCATAACTAGTGGAAAAAGTGAAAGAGAAGATGATCTCCAATTGATCATAAATGGAATCCAAAAGATGACATGGAAAACAAATAATTACAAGGTGCATTGTTCCAAAAACTCACCATCTAAGCAGAAAGGATTGCAACACAAGTTCCATAATCACCTCCATAGAATGAGATCGATCTATATTGATGTGCTTGAGACAACGTTTCAAACACGTCCCATAATAAGTGGACATCAACACTCTCATCTTTGAGGACAAAGCTATCCTTAAGGGAAGAGCAATGTTACAAACATAAAATAATCCAATACATTAATAAACATTAATTACATGTTTAAGAAGAGGATGTGACTCCTCATATTAATTGCCACACCATATTTAAAGGCAAGCACTCAGTTGTAATTTTCTCATCATCAATCATTTTATCATTATTCAAGATTTATTTTTAAGAAGATGGATTCTCTTCTTTAACACCAGGATACAGATGCTCCATAACACTCAGACACGGCGTTACAAACTCTAGAGTGAACTTGCCATCTAACTGAATGTATGATCACTACTTAACTTGCTAACTTAAGTATCATCATGCAATAACTCAAGTGTCATCATGCGAACACTTTATTAACTAAGGTTTCTTCTTTTGATTAACTTAAGTGTCATCTTTTAGCTTAACTAAATTATAATCAATACAAAACACTTTAGTTAACTAGTTCATCTTTACTGACACTTAGTTAACTATTATTAATTGAATCATGTTGATTGATTTACACTTGAGTGATCACTGTGAGTTCTTTAATTAATTGAAGCATGCATTGAGGCTTTAACTATAGCTCAATAATTTGAGTTCACTTAGTCATATGCATGGGAAATTCGAATTATCTTTTTCTCCTTATCTCTTTAGCTTTATTGCATGGTCAAAATTTATTAATTTATCTATCATATCACATTATACTCAAAAGAATCATCACATGCTATGATCATATTATATTACTCTCAAACCATATAGCCATATGCTAAAGTAGTTCACTCTAGAGGTGGCCAATTTATAGAGGATACTTCATAGCTTTGTCCTTCTTGAATGACCATGTTTAGTAATATATCGCATAACATTTATGCTTCAACATGAAAATAATTTCACCTCTATAACTAGAGTCCCACCCCAAGGGTAGCCACTTTAATTGGGGCTCTGCATGTGAATCATAACTTCATATACTCACAAGTCTGACATGATATACTCCCAAGTCCACTTCATATGTACCTTATGAGAATCATGACTTTATATATGCACAAGTTCGAATCCTTGTACTAAAATACTTTACAACATCATCACTTTGGAAAATCAAAGGATTCACCTCAACACATGAGGAATAACCTATATAACTAAATTAGCCATCCTTGGGTCCAATCCTAAGAATCTACTCCAAGTACCTGAGTCCAACTCAAGCTTCCCTACCTCAACATAAGAAGCCCAATCCTAGTTCCACAAGATTGTCTTGGAGAATGACTCATAATGTTGTACATTTAACATTTGTGGCTCCAACTATGGTTAGAAGCTCCCTAACTTCTAAGTAATCATTGAATGTGTTAAGGCCAAACTACTAAGCACCAAAATAAGGCTCTTCCATCCATAATGTCCTTTTGGGTGAGCGGCATTATCTTTATGAAGTGTCGTAACATCATGAAAGTGTCGTCACGGAAGGGGAAGTTCCTATTTGGGATATAACACTCACATTAGAAGTATCTCATATCCAGGTGCCAAATTTGTCTTCATGTGTCTCATTTTGGTGATCTCAATTCAATTCAAAGATTTACTTAAGCAATCCATAGAATCATAATATATTTGAAATTGAACACTTCTTAACAAGCATGACAACTTCAACCAACACATATCTTACCAATGAATAATTATCGTTTCAACCAACATATATCTTACTGATGAATCATTATTGTGTTAACGTTCAATCACCATGTATCTTTAAGAAAGGGAATAATTATTGTGTTGTGATTTAGTTACTTTGTTATCCTTGAGGATCTCATTGTTGATGTTTGAGCAAAAATTGAAGATGCTTGAACTTTAAAACTTTTGATAATCAATTACAACATATGTTAATCTCGTAAACAATTCAATCAGAAAAATCCTTCAATCCATAAGACACAACATGTACCCTGGTAAAACCCTCGAAACATGGAGGATGAAAAACCTAGAAATTATTTGAGTATAATAGATAATTGTAGAGAATGGTTTACAACACATCAGTAGATTTCCTAATAAGAGATATCAATGCAGCAGTAGAGAATAGATATCACCAGGAATAATGTATCATCCTTTCCAAGAGCATGGCACTTTAATAACAAGATTCCAACCATACAAAAGGCAAGGTAGCAAATGGTCGCATGCTTTTGGTGCACTGTGAACACTGTGTGCACTAAAATTACTTTACCATATCAAGCATTAGCACCTTCCTTGACTTGGTTCCAAGTTTTCACCTCGGATTCTCTCCCATACATAAGATATGTTCCTTCCTTCTTTAATTAGCTTTAACGGGATGTTAACTAACTTGAACTAAATGTGAGCTTACTCAACTGATTGTCAACTGAATTGAACTGAGTGTCACTTGATATGAACTGAGTGTATTAATTTGAACTAAATGTTAACTAACTGAACTGAATGTGAACTGATTGAATTGAACTCAATAATCAATTGGTTGCTTGACCACTAGTTAGGATTTTAACTAAATGTCTTTAGTGCTTTACAACCAGTGCCATCCACAAACAAACACTTTGCATAAATCAAGGAGTAGATTCCTTATTTAACCGAAATCTTTTCTTCCACAATTTAGACTTAACTGATGTCTTTGAAATTTGAGTTCACTAAAGGTCTGACATGGGAAATTCGAATCCTTTACTCTTTCTCTATTCTTATCTATTTTATCATTAATTAAATAATGCATGGTCCACATGTGTATTCATTAATTCACCATCTTATCATATCATACTCAGAATAATTGTTCCATACTAATGATCATATGTACTATTACCCCGGCTCATATAGTCATATGCTAAAGTAATTCAATCTAGGGGTATCTAATCCCTAAACAAGACTTATAGAACCTAGTGACCATGACTAGCAATACATAACATAGTATATCTTCATGACTTGATACAACACAAGTCTCCAGCCTTGATACAACACAAAACCCCAGTCTTGATACAACATAAGACCATCTCCAATTAAGGAGATCCATCTCATAGGGTACCATCTATAAGAATCATTTGACTTGATACAACACAAGTCTGTAGTCTTGATACAACACAAAACTAGCCTTGATACAACACAAGACTCCATTCTTGATACAATACAATAGCATAGTACAGGAATCCCGCCTCAATACATGAGGACATAGATAGGACTTGATACAACACAATGCCATGACTTGACACCACAAATGTCCTTAACTTGATACAACACAAGTTTCTAACTTGATACAACAGAAGTCTGGAGAATGACTCTTGATGTTGTATATTTAACACTCTCTCTCAACGAGGGAAACATTCTCTACTTTACCAAGAATTTCCTGCCATACCAAGCTTATCTCATAAGTATCCCAACTTCGTCAATGGCAGTGACTTGTCCACAAATTTTCAATCTGCTCATCAGTAGCTATGTATTGAAATATTTTCTTTACAGGACCATAACCTCAATGAAGTAAAACTTCATCTTAATTTTTTCTATCATAACACATATAGGGTTTTTTAAAAAGCTTGACTATTAACACCTAATAACTGTAAGTTCTAGTCTTTCTCCCTAGTATGTAGCTTCCCAAGATACACTACTCCTTAGCAGGTAATACCAACCGCAATATACATAGCTTATCTCAGGCTAAAACAATAGGATTATAGTACAATAAGTCTACCATGTATCAAATACAATAAAGAGCTTATTCTAATGTAACTCAAAAGGTACTCAAACATATGCTTATCCACAAGCATAAAAATACAACAGGCGTCCTAGGTACTTTAAGAGACTCATCAGCTACATACACATAGTAGCACCATCTAGATCTGATCCAGAATATAGTTTCTCTAAAATGGAAAGCATGGATTTTAAGTCCATCATATACAACATTATACATCAAATGTGTAATATCATGCCGAAAGAAAGTATCATATTTTCTTTCAATCATCAACATTTGTTGACTTCAAGAATATTCTTCAATCTGGAGAAGTTCTCTGTGAGCTTTCCATTATCTGTGATGTTTGTCAAGGATTGACCACTTTCTCATTGATTCTTCTTTTTATATTGTAGCACCCCAACTACCTCTCTAAGAGGTTTAACTATTCTCAGGCAGTCCATACCATAACTCTTCTTGAGTATCAGTAGTCTCTAATACTTTGACCATGTCTCTGCTCATGGGGATTCTCTCGACAAGGTATCATATCCCATGGCTTCCTTATTCATGCACCATGACTAACTGGTGGGGACTTTATATGTTGCTTCCAATGAAGACACATCAATACTCCCTACTCAACTGGAGGATTTTTTTGTACTATACGAAGTTTGTCCGAGATAAAGGATTAGCAATAATGCTAGCCATGTTGCTCATGTATGGATATGTGTCACACACCCCAATTTGTAAAACTTTTTATGTTTTAAGAAACATTATGTTAAATTTTGTAATTAATGACCAAGTGGGGTCAAGGATAATTTAATGTAATTGCAGAATATTTTATTAATAAATAATTGAAAGATGAGACAATAGCTTAGGGAAGCTGTTAAATGAGTGTTTTAATGGTCACTTGATGGAGGAGGCTGGGTTGAGAGAAGATTGACATGTGGCAACATCAATTGGTTGCTTAACCACTAGTTAGGATTTTAACTAAATGTCTTTAGTGCTTTACAACCAGTGCCATCCACGAACAAACACTTTGCATAAATCAAGGAGTAGATTCCTTATTTAACCGAAACCTTTTATTCCACAATTTAGACTTAAATGTTGTCTTTCAAATTTGAGTTCACTAAAGGTATGACATGGGAAATTCGAATCCTTTACTCTTTCTCTATTCTTATATATTTTATCATTAATTAAATAATGCATGGTCCACATGTGTATTTATTAATTCACCATCTTATCATATCATACTCAAAATAATTGTTCCATTCTAATGATCATATGTACTATTATCCCGGCTCATATAGTCATATGCTAAAGTAATTCAATCTAGGGGTAGCTAATCCCTAAACGAGACTTATAGAACCTAGTGACCATGACTAGCAATACATAACATAGTATATCTTCATGACTTGATACAACGCAAGTCTCCAATATTGATACAACACAAGACCACAGTCTTGATACAACATAAGACCATATCCAATTAAGGAGATCCATCTCATAGGGTACCATCTATAAGAATCATTTGACTTGATACAACACAAGTCCATACTTGATGCAACACAAGTCTGTAGTCTTTATACAACACAAAACTGGCCTTGATGCAACACAAGACTCCATTATTGATACAATACAATAGCATAGTACAGGAATCCCACCTCAATACATGAGTACATAGATAGGACTTTATAAAACACAATGCCATGAGTTGACACCACAAAAGTCCTTAACTTGATACAACACAAGTTTCCAACTTGATACAACAGAAGTCTGGAGAATGACTCCTGATGTTGTATATTTAACACTCCCTCTCAACGAGGGAAACATTCTCTACTTTACCAAGAATTTCCTGCCATACCAAGCTTATCTCATAAGTATCCCAACTTCGTTAATGGCAGTGACTTGTCCACAAATTTGCAATCTGCTCATTAGTAGCTATGTATTGAAATATTTTCTTTACAGGACCATGACCTCAATGAAGTAAAAATTCATCTTAATTTTTTCTATCATAACACATATAGGGGTTTTCAAAGAGCTTGACTATTAACACCTAATAACTGTAGGTTTGAGTCTTTCACCCTAGTATGTAGCTTCCAAAGATACACTACTCCTTAGCAGGTAATACCAACCGCAATATACATAGCTTATCTCAGGCTAAAACAATAGGATTATAGTACAATAGGTATACCATGTATAAAATACAATAAAGAGCCTATTCTAATGTAACTCAAAAGGTACTCAAACATATGCTTATCCACAAGCATAAAAATACAACAAGTGTCCTAGGTACTTTAAGAGACTAATCAGCTACTTACACATAGTAGCACCATCTAGATCCAATCCAGAATATAGTTTCTCTAAAATGGAAAGCATGGATTTTAAGTCCATCATATACAACATTATACATCAAATGTGTAATATCATGCAGAAAGAAAGTATCATATTTTCTTTCAATCTTCAACATTCGTTAACTTCAAGAATATTCTTCTATCTGGAGAAGTTCTCTATGAGCTTTCCATTATCTGTGATGTTCGTCAAGGATTGACCACTTTCTCAATGATTCTTCTTTTTATATTGCAGCACCCCAACTACCTCTCTAAGAGGTTTAACTATTCTCGGGCAGTCCATACCATAACTCTTCTTGAGTATCAGTAGTCTCTGGTACTTTGACCATGTCTCTGCTCATGGGGATTCTCTCGACAAGGTATCATATCCCATGGCTTCCTAATCCATGCACCATGACTAACCGGTGGGGACATTATATGTTGCTTCCAGTGAAGACACATCAATACTCCCTACTCAACTGGAGGATTTTTTTGTACTATACTAAGTTTGTCCCGGATAAAGGATTAGCAATAATGCTAGCCATGTTGCTCATGTATGGATATGTGTCACATGCCCCAATTTGCAAAACATTTTATGTTTTAAGAAACATTATGTTACATTTTATGTTAAAGTTTGTAATTAATGACCAAGTGGGGTCAAGGATAATTTAATGTAATAGCAGAATATTTTATTAATAAATAATTGAAAGATGAGACAATAGCTTAGGGAAGTTGTTAAATGAGTGTTTTAATGGTCACTTGATGGAGGAGGCTGGGTTGAGAGCAGATTCACATGTGGCAACATCCTCAAACTACTTCTAGCTGTTGCAGGTGGAAAATTCCCTATTTTTGTGGTCATGATTCCCCAAGAAAGTGGAACAAGAGAAAGTGGCTCATTAAGTAAAAACTGGCCCAAAAGACCTAGGCATGCTAATAAAACTTTTCCATTGAAGACAGTTGAGGTTTCTCATTCTGGAATTGTGATCATTCTAAGTGAATGAAGTGCACAAGAGAATTCGATGGAGGGGACTAGCTGAAGTAAGTTTGAGTGGAAAAGTGTTGAAGACCTAAACGAGTGCAGCTATTCTAAGCTGAGTTCATATTGTTATAAGAAGAACTGAGTTACTTCTGAACACTCAGTGGAGTTGCAGAGGATTTCTAGACTACATATCTCACCCAGTACTTCTACCAGGTGGACCAGGAGATAAGCTCGGGGGTCCTGAGAATTGCAGTTCAGCTCTTCTCCAAGAGTTGGTTGGGAGGTACAGGTTCCTTAAGCTGTTGTCGCCTCATCTATACTTCTAGGTTTTACTTGTTTAGTTTAGTCATTTAATTATTTACTGTATCTGGAAAGTTTAAGATTTATCAATGAATAGTATATTTTGTTTTATTCATGTTAGGGATAGATAGGAGAAATGTATATGCTGTGAAAGTTAGTAACTAGCTAGATTAGGGAAATTAAGTAATGACATTTCTGAGTTAATTGATACATAGAAAGAAAATACCTAAACTGTATTTTTCCACACCTTTTGCAAGGTAGTACTCTAGTACAGTAGGTTAGTTAAATTTCAAATAATGAATTCAATAAAGTATGTATGCAGATGCAAATGGTTATTTTCTACAATATTTTTGTATAAATTGTTTATAGGATTTCTGTTGTATTTGTATTATGTACTTAAAATACTTAAACAAATTAAATAAAGACAGAGGAAAGAGCCAAGGTATTACACACTGGTATGTGTAATATTTTACACAGTAAAACCAAAAAAATTACATATTATAAATCTAGTATGTTAATCATAAATAGATAATATGGAAGCAGGTAACTATTAAGATATAGTTTAACTTAACAAAGACAGTAATATAAGGTTAACGATTACCCACTTAGAGCACCTAAGTGAAAATGCAAAACTAGGGTTATCAAAAAAATAAAAAATAACTCAATAAATATTTAGAGAGGAATTAGGGTTTGTAAAGAACTATAATGTTCAAAATAAAATAAATTCACAATTTATAAATACCAAAACCTAAGAGTATAATTAAAAAATACAGAAAAGAGGTAATTTTTTTCAATAATATCGTTTCTCTATTTTATTCCAGAAATCATTTCTGAATCAATATTTAGGTTACTATCGAAGCATTCCTCTGTCAAAATCCCTCAATTCATAATTTTCTTCAAGAGAAAATAAAATTAACTAATAATATACTTAACCCTAAACCCTCTAAAGGTAAATAACAATAAAAATAGATAAAATGAACACAATATATAAATATTTACTGAACAGAGATACTATTAATTCATCTTTAAGCTGTAGGAATTCTTTTAACTTTAGAAACAAAACTGAACAGACATAGTCTCGGCTTACGGCCTTTACATCACTAGTCAAGGCTTAAAATCCCGAGTAAAAGTATCTACATTAAAACAGAGTTCACTTAAAAACCAAACATCTATTTCGGCTACGAAAGCGCTTCAAAAAAAAAGAAGTTATGCAAGAATAGTCATTAGGGATTTTAAACCTTAAAAAAATCCTCGTGTAATGGCCCAATGTCCTATTCAAATAAAGCCACAGCTTAAAGCCAGTATCAAACAACAATACTATAATTCAACCATGGCCGAAAAGGCTCAAAATTTAATTCATTAAGTCAGGGCTATGAAATCCCCAAATCCTTTCACTTCAAAACAACCACTAAGGCTTAAAAAGCAAACAAAGTATCTAATAGCCATGACCGAACAAGTAACCAACAACACATGCCAGTATCGTCTTAATACACCATTTAACTCGTGCAGGAGAACCCTAGGTGAAACCGAGGCTTACCGGGGTGGATGCCCTCATGGAAGTCTGATGGTGGAAGTTCTTCAGAACCGAGCTCAGGTCTTGAGAACCTGCACAAAGCAAACCCCATTGTGTTAGATACATACAATTATCAAAATAATAACTTTGTAATTTGCAAAAGATATTTTAACAAATTCGATTCTTATTTGAGGGAGCTTGCACATTTGATTTGACGTGGAGAGCCAATCCGACCCTCCTTCGTTAGTACCACAAGCTAAATTGGAGCCCTGTCCAAAGAAAATGCAATTCACAGTGTTCAATTGTGAAGTCCCAAACCACGACGAGGAAGTACCAAAACCCACGATACAAAAACAAGCAGTAAATTAAAGAACCCATCTCACTCTTTCAACAACTCTCTTCACACTGTGAATGGCTAAAAGCACTCACAGAGTTCAAAACTCACATAGATAAAATGATGGTGAAGACAACTAAAACTTATGACACTTAAATCGATAGTCAAACCACCCTAGGACAACAACAAGCACAATGCTCACTTTTTACTGCACCAGAGCTTGAAGGACAAACTTGTAGAGGCTAAGTAATGGCGAAGAGGAGCACATACAACATTATGGTAATGGGGATGGAAAGATACTACACAGAAGAAAACCATGGCCATATAAAAACTCAACTCATAGAGGAACTTAGTATGGCTTACGAAAGGCCTGTGTGCAAAGGATTGGAGGACTGATAACAAGCCTGGTGGCCATGAGCTCACAGCTCGACCACCCACCGCAGAGACAAAAACAAAATGCAATTTTTTTGAACACCAACCACGTGTCCACCAAATTATTTTCAAATTATGGGTTTCATGCTATAGTTCAGAAGTCTCGTTAACCTGCATGAATCATTTGTTTAAAATTCAAAACCTTAGAGCATTATTGCTTGGTATCATTTATCCTCGTTTTGTTTCCTTTGTTTTTTTATAAATCAAATACTTTGTGTTTGAGAGGTAGTCATATACACTAGGGTCTTATGCATAACTTTAAACTTTAACTTTTGCATATCTATGTTCTCCTCATTTTAAATAGTGGTTACTATTGGTTTTAGTATAATACAAACAATGGAGGATGAACCAACATTATATAGAAATACTTAACCATAGAGATCCTTGAGCTAGGATTTAGTCTAATCATGGATTAAAATTACAAATATATGCATTGTCAACAAAAACTCTTCTAAAATGAGATTTCATATACAAGAAAATTAAATACAAATACTTGATTAAGGAGAATCATTAGAATAGAATCATTAAAGTTTTGGAAAGAACTTGTATAAATATAAACAGTGCTTATACCAAACACTAACAATAAATATGTAGTTTTGGTCACAAGTATGTTAACATATCCTTTAGTTTGTAGACTTATTGGTTACTGTGCTCTTAATGGTAGAAGTAGATCTATCCATAATATTCACCATCAAAAAATTAAATACAAGTCTATAACTAAAAACACAGAAAGGAAAGTAATGGAACAAGCACTGTGGCAGTAAGCATAACTGAACTAAACCCATTATTTTACAATAGTGTCTTTACAAACATTTATGAAGGTTTCTAACATTAAAAATATCAACAATGCCTCTTACGGGGTTAAGCCGCAAAAACAAACAATTTAACTAGCATTTTATCCTATGCTAGTTGAGTGATATTCTCAATCTGGAATTACTGGTAACAAAACTGCTTACCTATATAAAACCTGTAAAAGAAGCATCACTTCATTGCGTTAGATGTAAGCTAAGTAAGCCCCGATATCAACTAAGGTTCTCTCCTACTTGTCAGAAGACAATAAAAACACACTTAGTATCAGTTTTAGATGTAGTTTTCTTTCATGTCCTTTTTAAAACATAAACTACTGAATTTAACATCTGTAACATAGTACTTCAAAGATAAACAAATAAATTTTATAGAACTAAAGAATTACAATGCTCAATTCTAAATACTATTGTTTGAGTAACCACTAGCAGTTATTGGTTCTTAGATAGTGACATCTTTGAACATTTTAAGTTTTAGTTTTTAGTTCTGTTTTTTTCCCTAGGTTAATTTTTCTGTTAAATCTACCTTAGATTCCTGTTTATTTACATTTTCAGTTACTGCTGAGCCTCCACAAGGCAAATCCGAGTCCATTTGGCGACAGTACAGGTTACTGTCGGTCGAATCTGACTCGAGGTCAAAAAAATTTCACTTTCTGGAGCAGGTCGCTCTTATCGGACTCAGAAAGGGGACCAGGTCGCTCATTTCAGCCTCACAGGTGAGACCAGGTCTCCTATTTAGCCCTGAAAGGTGCAACCCTCTTCTAGAAGACAGCCTGCTTCTATTTACAAAATCTGGCGACCCCCTCGCCCGTTTCTAGAAAAATTTGGTGGCCCCCTCGCCACTTTTGACTCAAAAAGTGCGATCTGTCACTCAGAGTTGGGTTTTTAATAATTAAGAACTATTAGTGCGGCTCAACTGCCTCTTTCCATCCGAACTGTTTTATTTATGTTTATGTCAATTTCATTTACAGAACAAAGTGTAAATTAAATACTAAATGGGTTAATGAACATAGTTTGACTAAAACTCACTTAAAATCAACAATCTTGCTTAACCCTTCCTCCTCTACCCAGTCATCACCCTTCGGGGTATTTTGGGATAAGACGAAGGGCACAACTCGTATAGTAATAGGCACTTCACCTAATATTGTTCAAAACCACTAAAAATGAGTGACTTGGAAGGTAGAGGGGGTAGAGAAGGAGGGCTTCTCACAATGCTCAGCGTCCTCCTTGTTGACCAACCTTGCATCCGGAAGGTGACCTATGGATCTACGGATGGGCTTAGTCCCATTTTGTTGAGATCCCAACACCTTATCCTAGTTGAAGAAGAATATAGGTGTAAGGTAGTCACCTAGTCAGGCTATCACAATTTAGGATTGCAAATGGTACATGTCTAAAACATTTCTGATCACAATTTACTGCTTTCATCCACAATGATATGAACTCTGTGGAATATTCATAAACCATTTACAGCCACCAGATATAACATAAAAATAAAAAGACATACACACCATACCATATAAATCAACCCAACTCATTTCATGACGCTGAGAGAGCCAATAAAATTTACAAATTTACACTAAGTAAAAAATATGCAGTCTTTGAGGACATAAGTCCCTGACTGCCTTAACCGTGGGGAGTACTTGGGAACCCCAAAGTAGCTTGCCGCTGAGAGGAATTTCCAAGTGAAACAGGCAATGACCCCCACTGATTGAGTAGCACACCCATGAGGAAAAAGTGAAGCATTGTCTTTTGGCAGTCTTAGTGGCCGAGTGACCACCTATAGCCAATATGAAGCCATTTGAAACTGGGGTCCAATAATCATTACCACCAGTTTGACATTCAAGTTTAACACGTTTGATCCCTCACGCTCTTCCTCATGCCTAAGAGGTGAACCACCACAGTCCGAGTCATTAAAACAACATCGTCAAGACCATTCTCAATGACCTCCCACACCATCAGAAGGCCACACAACTTGTGATTCATATTCAGACCCATATCAGTCTAAACCAGATTTGCACACTGCACCATCAAAGTCCCATGGATGGTTTAAACCTGGATCCATTTTCTGGCATAGAAATTGCTAGTGGACCCATGTCCACACCACAAACTATCACCAACAACCTTGCAGGTGGCCCTCGCACGGTTATGCAAACCGTGATAAGTCAGGTGCCACCACCCATATTGACTAGTCAAGTTATCCCACCTGCAACACATGGGAGCAGTGGCCCTTCCACATACACTGCCCCTCCTGTCACACATGGGGGCAATGGCCCTTCCACATACACTGCCCCTCCTATCACACATGGGGGCAGTGGCCCTTCCACCTACACTGCCCCTCCTATCATACATGGGGGCAGTGGCCCTTCCACCTACACTGCACCTCCTATCATACATGGGGGCAGTGGCCCTTCCACCCACACTGTCCCTCCCACCACACTTGGGGGCACTGGCCCATCCACAATGGTGCCACAAGTACCCCCAGCAATGCAGGTGCATTATGCACCTGCAAACCCCACCACCATGGCTTCCCCATCTCACATCAACCTAGGGTCAAACCTTCCTTTCATGGCATGTCTCAACTTTCCTGATTTGGCCCTGTTAACAAATGGCCCTATCCGCCATCAAACGTTTTGGCCTCCTATGCCAACCAAACTACCCTCAGATATTCCCAAGTTTGAAGGGAAGGCAGGGGAGTGCCCCCAAAACCACATCATGACATTTTATCTATGGTGCTCATCAAACAACATCGTAGATGATTCGATCAAGCTAAGACTATTCCAATGCACCCTCACAGGTGTTGCAGCCAAGTGGTACATTGAGCTACCACAAGCCAAGTACCCATATTTCAACTCCCTGGATTTCATGTTCCTACAATATTTCCAACTCCCCGTCAAATATGACGAAGGGGTGGAGATCTTGTTATCTTACCACCAGAAAAATGTGACCCACATAACCGACCACATCCATGAATGGCGGTGACGCCGTATTTTGTGTAAGATCCAACTTGATGACAGGATCTTCCTAGGTTGGTTCATCAAAACCTTGCTCCCACCTATAGCAAAGGACATCGCATCTGAACGTCCCCAATATGAAGAGGTGGCCATCTTGAAAGCCCAGCAGTTTGATCTAATTTATGCACAGTCTGGATACCTTTACACCGTCATTCCAGACGCTCCCCGTGTAGGCACCTCCTACTGAGATATACCGGGGGCATCCCATGCTACATATGGCATCATAGGATCGGTCTCTCACCATCCATAGCACCGTCCAACACCACCTATAGTACCACCACAACCAAGCAACACTGCTAGTGTTTCCTACCAAAACCAAACTCTAGACTATGCAAGAATGATGTCCTAGTCTGGAGCCACAACTTCTTACTCACAACCTATGCCACCACAGCAGGCTTAGGCCTTGGCTTGGAAAACACAGTAATACACGGGGCAAATGCCCACATTTGTGGCACCACCACTCACCCAAATCTACTATGCACCACCAATGCAATTGGTTCAAGCCCCCGCCCCTGCTCCACCCGCTCCATTGGGATAGGTATTTGCACAATAAAAATGTCCCAACCAACCAGCCCCCAATAATCAATAGGGGCAAGCCAAAAATAACCGACCCCAAAACCAAGGCAACAATCAACCGCAGGGAGGCGATCAAGAACCAAACCCTCCCAACAATGCCGCAGCAAACTGACCAGCCCAAAATCCTCCACGACCAAATGCGCCGAGACACAACACCCCGTTGCCTACAAACCAACCATTCACACTCTGTGAGGTCTACGGGCACTACACATTCGAGTGTCCCTTCATGGGTTGTGCTAAGTAGGCCATTAGGAACGAGGTTCAACATGCCACCAACATAATGGACCAAGCCCAACCCAACCTGGCACCACAAGGACCTCCTTGTACGGTGCTACAAAACCCATTACCAGTCCAAGGATTGGTGGCAACTACACCCCCTCCCCAACCCAATCCCAATGCTCCAGGGGCACCTCCCACGGCAGAAACATGCGTCCACCACCTGCTAGCTATGACAACTGAAGAGGTCAATCTACAAACCAGAAAAAATCAGTACGAAACCAACACCGAACCCGCTGACCCATTAGCGGCATCTATGTCTAAAACAGTCAATGCACCTCTTCAGTTACCCCCTTTCCCGCGCCCCCCCATATGTCGAGTTTCCAATAACGCCACGGCTATAGCTACTATCAGCTACAACATCGTGGATGATTTGGCCCAAACACCTACTGCCATGTCCGCTCTTGAGGTACTCAACGTGCCCAACATAGTGGAAAGCCTTACTAGTCTCCCTTGGGGCTATAGACCCCTCTGAATCCAAGTTGATCACATTCGACATAGAGACTGGAGAACCACGAATGCCATCAACCATTGCTTTTCAAATCCCGGTGTCTATCCAAAATTTGGTTGTGCACCGATGCATAGTGGATGAGGGGGCATCCACGTGCATTATGTCTACCCTAGTTTGGAATTAGATTGGATCCCCAATTCTGCAACCATCCTCCACAACTCTGCGGGCTTCTGATGGCCATCCCACTAAAGCCCAAGGAATCCTCCCCCACGTCCCCATCACATTAGTCAGGAAGACAGTTCTGATTGACATAGAGGTTGTCAACGCTCAATTGGACTATAACCTTCTCCTTAGAAGAATTTATATGTATGCCATGAGAGCCGTAGCATCAACTGTCTTCCGTCTCATGATGTTCCCCCATGAAGGGAAAATCATGATGGTTGAAAAACTGACTTATCATGATCTGCAAGGGCTAACGACACCCTCCAGCATTATTCCTACGACCAACACCATTGATCCACAAGGGATGACCACACACGCGAATGTTATCCCTGCGGTAAACACCATGGTTGACAACATACCAGCCTCCCCATTGTTGAATGTGGGCCCTAGGTTGTTTTCTGATACCACCATGATGACTCCTTTCCCCTTAGTGTCACCACCACCGACACCAAATGAGATTGCGGACTTGTGCATGCTCTCATCTAGCACCATTGCACCCAAACAACAACCGCAGCCACAATCCCAACCACAACCACAACACCGTCCACAACTGCAACATGAACAACAGCCGCAACATCATCCACAGCCGCAACATTATACGCATATGCAACCATAACCTCACCCTCAAATATAACCATCAGGGAGTTATCTGGGCTCGTCTCCAGTCCATATAATTCCCTTCCTCTTTCCCTCGCCTGGTGTCATGAGCAAGCCAGTAATGGCCACCCTAAACCTAGCCAACTTTACATTGGGAAGTCCCATGTGGTATCTTGATCCACTAGCTCAACCACTAATGCCCTAGGTAGTCTTAACCCTTGTGCAACCCATTGCGGTTGAGTCTCATCCTCCACCCGGCTCGCAAAAAACAACCACCGCATCGCCCCACCCAAAAAGGGCCAGGGGCAAGAATGTGAAAGCTATCGCAGAACCTCAACAAATCTCGCCTTGTGCTATCTGTGAAGAAAAAGGCCATCCGACTCAAAACTACCCTGAGATTCCAATGATTCGCATGCATTTGGACGCCATGGATACAACTGAAAACCTCCTCATGGTTGAACTTCCAAGCACGCCAATAGTGAGAAACAAGTAGTTGAGAATAAACCATGCTTGCACCCTTTGAGGACTGTATGATACTATTCTCACCACTGTCAATACTTACCCGAGCTTCGAATGGCTTTAGCTGACCTCCATCAACACTCCCTTGAATCTGAGATCACCCTTATCAAAGAAGTTCACCCCCCACCTCCTTCTTCGGACACCATGTCCATTTACATGACGTCCAGTTCTACCAACCCGCTCGTCTCCACCTCCAATGATGGTCCATCAGACCTGTCTCTTCATTGCTTCCATAATTATGAGGAGATACTTGAAGCCTTAGCCACCCCAAAATACCCATGGGACAACATGCACTATCGCTCGTTCTTCCTCCCCGAAGAACTTGTGTCGTAGTCTGACCAGTTTTTCGTGGAAACCAAAGATTTCATTCATGCGAAAAGTTGACTGGTTCAAAAACCCCATTTCAGCACCAGATGCCTTCGAAGAAGGGAACATGGCCAACATCTCAACCAATCCCGAGGTTTTTGAAGAAATCATGCTAGGGGCATCCTGCTCCTCAGAAGAAGTTGCTGCCTACAAAGCTCTCTTCCAAGAATTCCATGACATCTTTCCCTAGCCTTACACTGGAATTCCTGGCTTGGATCCATCCATCATGGAACACCACATCGGTACATGGCCCAATGTGTCCCCCATATGTCAAAAGCAACGACCCATCCATCCTTCCAAAGTGGTTGCGGTCAAAACCGAGATAGAGAAGCTGCGCACAGCCAGCTTCATTTACCCCATTGCCTACACCACTTGGGTTTCTAATCCTATTCCCTTGAATAAAAAATAGGGTACCATCTGCATTTGCACAGAATTTCGTGATCTCAATGGGGCATGTCTCAAAGACAACTTCCCAACACCCTTCATCGATCAGATTATTGATGCATGTGCCGGACATGAAGCCTTTTCCTTCATGGATGGATTTTCTGGATATAACCAAATTCAGATCTAGAAAGAAGATTGTTACAAGACTGCATTCACAACCCCATGGGGCACATTCGCATATCAAGTCATGCCCTTTGGCCTAAAAAATGCTGGAGCCACCTTTTAGTGCACCATGACACACTGTTTCCACGACCTCATTCACATCATGTTGGTTTGTCTTGACAACCTCATTGCCCGGTCATAGAAGCAAGCACAACACATAAACGACTTACGACAAGTCTTCCTACAATGTCTCTAGCATTAAATCCACTTGAACCCTTTCAAGTGTGTTTTTCGTGTCCCAACGGGCCATCTCCTAGGGTTCATCGTGTCACACAAAGGAATGACAGCTGATCCACTGAAAGTCCAAATGAGTTTCCCTCTAACGTCACCCCTTTGAGTGACGATAGTGCAACTTGTAATATAGTCTTCTCCTTTTTTGTTTTACACATTTTTCAAAAGCGAGTCTTATGTATCGTTTCCCCTCATTGCTCCAGATGGATCCTACCTCGAACCGGTACATTGGATTTGTTGATGGAGTGAGCAGATGGTCTCTGAACCTCACCTCAGTTGCATGGGTCATCTACTCCTCGTCGCACGAGTTGATCCATATCGACGGAATATGCATGGGTAGTGCGACCAACAGCTAGGCTAAGTACAATGGTGTCAATGGCCTCTTGGCTGCCACTCTCCAGTTAGGCGTTCACCATCTCGATGTCTTCTTAGACTCCCAGCCGCTTGTTTCTCAGTTGAACAACTACTATTGGGTACGTGATCCCTACCTCTTTAGAAAATTCATGCGCACTAAACAGATGGTTAGAACATTTGAGTCCATTACATTCACACATGTTCCCAGAAACCTCAATAGTGTAGCAAATCAAATGGCTAATTCCATTCTAAACTGGCACATTCATAATCACATATAGGAAACATACAACCATAACACCATGCATAATCATATTTAAAAATACACACACAAGTGTAACAATACATCATCTAGGCATTGCATTTCACATCATCATAAAAAGACTCACATATAAAACCATAAAAGCGTATCCACGTGCGTAAAAAACATATATATATATATATAGATAGATAAGTCGCATGTCCAAAATATGTCCAGTACAAAATGAGAAGCCACATATGCTTTCTCACCCAAATATACATAGCGATGCAAAAAATCCTAAGTTCACCAATGCACTAGGGGCGGCCCCAATAGGCTGCTAATATAACTCTAACTCATCATCTGGATCAATATCATCATCTTCCTCAGAAGACTCATCCTCTGTAGGAAGATCGCCTCTTGCCGCCTGACGAAGGTAATCACAGGCCACAGCCATCTTCCTCATCACAGAGGTCTACTCTGGAGGAAAACTATGAATGGAAGCAATCACATCATTGCTTGAATGCTTCTAGCCATCATCAAATATCCCATTATCAAGCCGCTCCAGATGTGGCAGAAGTCCATCCACCTCCCGTCATCACCTGCGAGGGTTCCCCGCAGGAACTGTTGCAGACGCCATAGAAACCACTCACCTCTAATACCCTGGTGGCGGGCAGGGACCAATATCTGCATACACAAAAAAGGACACCATCAATCTACACATATAAACATACAACTATCAACCAGCTCAACTACACTATGTATAAAGATGAACATAAAAACAACACAGATACATACCAGCTGGTCCCCATGCATGGCCTGCAGGTCGAGGCATCTCGGGGTCCCCATGATATTTCATACCCACATATGGGTACTCCTTAATGACGACTGGAAGCTGATGCCACTGCTCCAATAGCTCCTCAGTAAAAAAGCGGCCCACTCTGCCGCTACCCTCTCATACCATCATCTGGCACCACTTGTGCATCCACGGCGTCCGCGGACCACTATCCCGCACAGCTCAGTGCGGAGGCAGAGTAGGTACTTTCTAAAAAAAGAAAGCACATAGAAAGGAACCAAAACAAAATCCTACCCCAGATGCCTTCGCATTGTTCAGCAGACACCGAACAACCTGAAGATACATCTGGACCCACCCATAGTATGTGCCCCCCATAGCACGCTCTACCAACTAAAGCTGCCCTCCAGATATCTTGTGACTCCCCATGGAACCCAATATGCGTAGCAGTAATGTCACCACCGCCCGTGTCGAGAGGTCCTCAATATCACACATCATGATGTGGGAGCTATGCACATACGCAGTAGCGTAACAGTGCCTATCACATAGCTCCTCCAATGTCTCCCCACGAGATAGCACTGGTGCCAAGTCACCAACAACTCCCAACATAGGGAGCCCAGTCAAGAAGTACACATCCGCCAGCATGATCTCAATACACTGGCCCTAGAAGAGGAAGGCCTCCTCCTCAATATCCCAAAAGCTCACCAACGTTTACAACAATAAAGGCAAGCTCTTCATAAGGGGTATCCTCATGAACTTTAGTAAACCACAACGGGTGAGTGTATCATGTACATTCCCATCCCGCAATGACGCCTCCTGGAGGTCTTTACAGTCTCTCTCCCACCACTTAATCTTAGCCATCCTGCACAAGCAAAACACAGATGTCAGCCATTGCTCTCATCCAAAAAACAATGTCACCTAGAAGCCAAGTCGCACTTGTTTGGGCAAAATGAGCAACCAGGTCGCTCAAAAATTCCCCACAGGTGCGACCAGGTCGCTCTTTTTCCCTCGAAAGGTGTGACTTGGCTCCATGAAACCCCAGCAGGCTCATGGAGCACCTCCGGGTGACCAAATGCAGAATATAAACCACCAAATAGAGGAGATTTTGCAAGAGCTCTTACCTGCAAGTCACAGAACTCGAAACCGTCAGTCGAAACAGGAGAAATCAATGAATGAAAATCTGGGGCCCACCTCTTCAACTCTACAGTGAACAGTGACAATGACACTTCACAAAGTGGTCCCCACCCTTATATAGGCCCTATTTGACCTAATTTCTCCTGTTCGACACAACAGGACCATACGGAGTCTGTTTGAGACGTTGTTCATGCCATTGGTTTCAGAATTATGTCCTCTATCTCCTTATGAGACCATTGTCTCATGTTTAACAAACAAATTTTGGGACCTCTTCCCAGAAGTTACCTCGATTTACGAGCCACATCATGGTGATACAAGTGTCTACAGACCTGTACTTGCATCACACTTGCCTACCGCTACTCATGTAGGTTCTCGGGCCACCACCTGTTAAGAAACATCATTTTTATTGTAACATATAGTCATCTACTTCGTCCACTGCACCTTATGCAGATCTCTGGACCATTGCCCAGAAAATGAATTATTTCTCTTGCATGTATTTGGTGTATAAATGCCTCTGGACTTGCACTCACAATCACATCTAGTCAAGTCCGTCCACCATAATTCACACATGACTCTCCTAACCTCTGTCTGAGATCCACCTTAGTTTGCGTGCCTCTGCCGCACCGACTCATGTGCCTCTGCTGCGATTTATCCCGTGCATGTATTGGTATGTTTAAGAGCCACTTGCTCTGTCCATACTCCACGGATGACATTTGGACCACTGTCCACCATCCCGACATGGGGCACCGCCTGTGCCACCATAATCGGTTGACCATACTAGAGTTTCCTTTAAGCTCTTTTTTGACTCCTAAAAGAATGAAAAGATTGTCGAGTGCAGCTGCTTCCTTTCTGTAAGTTTTAAACCTGTGCAGAGAAGCAAAGCATACAGATTATTTTAAGCAAAATAGAGATCACAACATGTCATTCACACATAAACACAGAGATTTACCCTAGAAACCCTTAACCGGGAAAACCATAAAACCTTGGAGCCACACCTCCTATTTTCTCTTCATTACATTATGAGATCCTCACAATACAAAATATAGGTATTCTGCAACATCCAAATACCCTAATCTGTTAACCCGGATTAGAAAAAGACTCCAATCCCTTAACCGAGATTAAGTTACATATTTTTAGATAAATTCTAAAAATAGCCACAAACAGCTATAAATAGCCATAAAATCTATAAATAGCCAAAAAAAATTGCTCACTGCGCTCGCATCGAAAACGGGGCCTACGGCCTGTTTCCATCGAAGGTGTGTCTGGGATCACCAAGCTGTAGCACTGACATGCGCATCTCCCCTCCATACGCACATGCAAAGAATATAACATATACCCAACATTCTCCCACTTGCTATTTCCTTTGCATAGAAATGAGTCATGTACTCATAAAGTCACAGGTTCATGGCATCAATGCCCATAGATTCTCTACACCAAGAGAACTTCTCTGTGCTAACCAACTTTGTTAATGAGTTCGCAACATTTTTCATGGTGTCAACCTTCTCTAGCAGCACCTTCTTTTCTTCAACCATATCTCTCACAAAGTGATATTGCACATCAATATGCTTTGTCTTAGCATGATAAGCAAGGTTCTTTGCCAGGAAGATTGCATTTTGGATATCACATTATAACCTTACACCTTTCTGTACAAACCCAATACCTGAACACAATATTTGCAACCAAACAGCTTCTTTGCTTGCATGAGTGGCTGCCATGTATTCAGCTTCTGTAGTTGAGAGTGCAACTACAACTTGTCTCTTTCTCATCCAACTGATAGCTCCTCCAGATAGGTTAAACACATACCCACTTGTAGATATTCTATGATCAAGGTCTCCAGCCCAGTCTGCATCAAAAAATCCATGTACATTTATTATTCTGTCTGGTCCAGGCCTTCCTTGGTAGCAGATTGCATAATCTGTGGTGCCACACAAATATCTGAAGACCCTCTTTACAGCTGTCCAATGCTCCTTTCCTGGTTTTGACATATATCTGCTCAAAACTCCCACTGCATGAGCAATGTCTGGTCTTGTACAGACCATTGCATACATCAAACTACCAACTGCACTGGCATATGGAACCCGTGACATGTCTTCTTCTCCTTCCTGTGTCTTGGGACACTACTCTATAGATAACTTTACACCTACAAGAATAGGAACCTTGACTGACTTACTTTCCTGCATGTTAAATCTCTGTAGTACCGTCTCAGCATATTTTCTTTGATTTAAACTGATCTTTTTGTTTGCACGATCTCTTCTTATCTCCATTCCCAGAATGAAGTTTGCAGCACCTAGATCTTTCATATCAAACTTGGAGGACAGTTGAGACTTCACCTCCTTTATAACATCTTTGTTTTTTCCAATCAACAACATGTCATCAACATACATAACTATGTTAATGAAGTGATCACCAACCTGTTTGGAATATACATAGTGATCAGCTTTGCTTCTCACAAACCCCAATCCAAGTATGTATGTGTCAAAATTTTGGTACCACATCCTTGGAGATTGCTTTAGACCATAAAGGGACTTCTTTAGTTTACATACCAACTCATTCTTTCCATTTACTATGAACCCTTTTGGTTGTTTCATGTATATTTCTTCTTCCAGATCCCAATGTAAGAGCGTTGTCTTCACATCCATCTGCTCTACTTCAAGATCAAAAGCAACAGCAATAGAAAGAAGAAATCTAATAGAAGTTAATTTTGCAACTGGAGAAAATATTTCACCAAAATCAATCCCCTCTACCTAATAATATCCCTTTGCTACCAAACAAGCTTTATACTTCTCCACTTTACCTTCTGCATTCAACTTCTTTTTAAATAGCCATTTGCTCCCAACGGCTTTTCTCCCAGTTGGTAACTGGACTAGCTTCCAAGCTTCATTTTTGTCCAAGGAATCCATTTCTTCATCCATGGCCTTTTTCCAGAGATCACTATCCTCTGAATGAACAACTTCCTTCACATTTATAGGATCATCATCAGTAATAGACATAGAAAAATGAGAGCGAAAATCAGGAGGGGAATACCTTTCTGGTTGCCTTATTTCTCGAGATGATCTCCTCAAAACTAGAGTATGAGGTTCTTCTTCTTCTGATTCTGCTTCCTCTAATGAGTCAGATTCTTCACCTTCTAACTTAAACTCTATTTTCTCTAGTTCCTTTTCCATTGGATTCACTTCCTATCTGGGGACTTCTTTGACCTCTTGAAACACAACATCTTGACTGTAAACAGTCTTCTTAGTTATAGGATTCCAAAGCTTATACCCTTTCATACCATCTTTATATCCAATAAAGATACACTTCTCAGCTTTGTTATCCAACTTGCTCCTTTTCTCCTTTGGAACATGTACATAAGCATCACAACCAAAAACTTTCATATTCTTAATAGAGGGTTTCTTACCAGTCCATACCTCTTGTGGAGTTTTATCAATCAATGTTGATGTGGGTGATCAGTTTACCAAGTAACATGCTGTCTCCACTGCTTTTGCCCAGAATTCTTGTCCTATCCCAAAACTGCTTAGCATGCTCCTTTACTTTTCCATCAACGTCCTATTCATCCTCTCAGCAACTCCATTCTGTTGAGGTGTGTATGGATTAGTATTTTTCCTTGTTATTCCACACTTCTTACAAAAGTCCTAGAATTCATTCCCACAGAACTCTCCACCATTATCTGTCATCAACACCTTTATTTTCTTTTCTGACTGATTTTCTACAAGAGCCTTAAATTATTTAAACTTGGAAAATACTTCAGATTTATTTCAAAGGAAATAAATCCATATGTTCCTTGAGAAATCATCTATAAATGAAACATAATACACAGATTTTCCTAATGATGGAACAGGAATAGGTCCAAACACATCACTATGTATTAATTCTAGAATTCCCTTTGCTCTTGTAGCACCAGATGCAAATCTTACTCGATTTTGTTTTCCATATATGCAATGTTCACAGAAATCAAAAATCCAGAGTGCAATCAGTTATACCTTCAACCATACCTTTACCTTGTAATGCTTGAATCCCCTTTTCTCCAATATGCCCCATTCTTTGATGCCACAGCATTGTCTTTCCTCCCGATGCAGTCAGGGTTTTGTCATCCTTACCTCCTTCCTCCAACACAACATAATTGTTACATTCATCAATGATGGTTTTTCCCAATAGTTTGTACAGAGTTCCATACCGAACTCCCCTCATCAATACCATTGATCCTCAAACCATTTTGCAACCACCATCTCCACACACAGTCTTTACACCTGCAACATCTATCTTTCCAACAGATATCAAGTTTCTTGCTAGATTTGGAATGTGTAGCACTCCAGGCAGAGTTCTAATCTTTCCATCCTTCAGTTTTAGCTTGACTCTACCACGTCCAATGATACTAGCTGGTGAATCATCTCACAAGTACACATATCCTCCATTGTATTTTTCATATTCACATAACCACTCCCTATGAGGGGTCATATGACATGACACACCTGAGTCAATCAGCCATGTATCACGTTCTGAAGGATTACCTGTGGAAGCTAGGTACACATCCCCTCCTTCTTCTGAGGACTTATTCGCCTCTATGGAAGGGGTATTCTCATATCCCTTTGCTTTCTCAACATTCTTAGATCTGCAATCCTTTTTATAGTGCCCAACTTTACCGCATTTCCAACACTTCCTTATTCCTTTTCTTTGGGATTTAGATCTACCCTTATATTTAGATCTCCCCCCAGATCCTTTATTTTTTTTTCTCTCCTGGGGGTGACCTCTCATAGACAAGGCATCCATGCTATGATTATCCATGGTTTTCCGCCTTATCTCTTTTGATAGTAGGGATGATACAATTTCATCAAATTTTAAGGTCACCTAGCTAGAACTACCTATTGCAACAATTAGGTTGTCCTAGGAATCTGACAAAGAACACAATAATGTAATACATTTATCTTCTTCGGACATTTTAATACCAACAGAGGTTATCTGACTTACTAGAGTATTGTAGACATTCAAATTCTCTGTTACAGTGTCATTCTCGTCCATTCTGAGGTGAAACAACTTCTTTTGCAAAATCAGCTTGTTCACAAGGGATTTTGATTGATACAAACTCCCTAGTTTTGCCCATAGCTTTACTGCACTATCTTCACCAGATACATTCAACAACACAAAGTCTGATAAGCACAATCATATTGTACACCTCGCCTGTCTTTCTAATTTATCCCAATCTTCTTGTGACATTGCAGTGAGTTTCGTACCTGGATCTATAGCAATCCACTGTTCCCGATCTACCAGAAGATCCTCCATTTTGAGCTTCCATAGCTCAAAATTCTGGTCGTTAAATTTCTCGATATCTATTCTTGAAGTGCTCACCATTCTATTTCAATGCACAAATCAACACTGCAAAGCTCCCACTGAACCTAGGTTTATCACAGACCTGAGATCTATCAACCGCGTCGAACCCTTAGTGGCAAAGGTGTCCCCCCAATGCCAAAATTGAGCTCTGATACCACATGTAAGTTTTAAACCTATGCAGAGAATCAAAGCATACAGATTATTTTAAGCAAAATAGAGATCACAGCACATCATTCACACATAAACACAGAGATTTACCCTGGAAATTCTTAACCGGGAAAACAAGAAAACCTTGGAGCCACACCTCCTATTTTCTCTTCATTGCATTATGAGATCCTCACAATACAAAATATAGGTATTCCGCAACATCCAAATACCCTAATCCATTAACTCGGATTAGAAAAAGACTCCAATCCCTTAACTGGGATTAAGTTACATATTTTTAGACAAATTCTAAAAATAGCCACAAATGGCTATAAATAGCCATAAAATCTATAAATAGCCAAAAAAATTTGCTCGCTGCGCTCGCATCAAGAACGACCTAACGGCCATTTCCGTTGAAGGTGCCTTTGGGATCACCAAGCTGCAGCGCCGACATGTGCACCTCCCCTCCATATGCACATGCAAAGAATATAACATATACCCAACACTTTCCTGCTCGTTAAAGGATAGGAAAGGGCGTCTACATCATCTCGTTTACCTCCTTTTGCGGACCATGTAGACCATCAAATGAAAAGGACCACCTTGGCATATTCAAGCCAAGTTCGTTCCCCTCTGCATACTTTTATGCTTTCTCAGGCAGAGGGGCTAAACTTTACGAAAAATCTCACCATGGGTTGTTGTTAAGTTCTTTTCCAGCCTTCTCATCAAGAAATATTGCCGAGCAAACTTGGTTTCGTTCATGCTCATAAAATTATCTGAATGACCGTCCAGTCGGTATAGGTTTAACCTTTTCCAGGCTGATTGGACTACCAATGGTAAAGAAGTCTCTCATCCCCTACAGGAAGGGTAAGCTCTCGTATGTATACTTTTCAAGCACAGGAGACTACCAATGAAAAATATCCCCCATTGGAGTCTTCTTCGCGCTTTCAGACTCTCTAAAATTGAAAGCACCATCAAGTAGTTACTTTCTCGGGCTCGCCAAAAATCCATGAGATCGTACCACAATGGTGTCTCTAGACACCACCCCACAGAAAACAGTTTGGCATCATTCCCACTTTGGGTCACCTTTGTTCAGAGTACTCTTCAATGTGTCTTCCTTAGATCCCATCAATATCAAAAGTGTCCACCTCCCCCAAGTATTTCCCATCTGTAGTGACATTCCTGGTATTACAACTATGATCCCATTCCCATGAGTCAGTTGCATTCGCTGCCTGGTCTGCCATGCCGTCATACTCTGAACAAAGGAATTCTGAGTCTACTACACTCCCCCTACCCCTGTTCAAATCTTTCCCTCCCCCCCCCCACATTCAGTGGATCAGTCCACAAATTGTCTTACCTCTTTTGGTTATCTCCCTCGTGCTTCTGGTAAAGGAAACACCATTGCCTTGACCTGGGGAAAGTCTCCCTCTATCGAAAACAACACACATATTCCAGAGGATAGACCCAGAGGTCCCTATATCTTGGTTTCATTAACCTCATTGATGAGTTCCTCGGACCACTTGAGAGCAGTCCTTAGTGCCTCTCGGGATGGTTGTTTCTCACGTGATCAACTCCAACTACATCATCGCACCATTGAGATTCATACAAGGTTTGGTCCATGCAGTATTTAGTCGAAGACCCCAGATGTCACCTGACTCTAGCACATTGATGAGTCTATTCGAGGGACCTAAACAGGTTTCTATCCCTTGTGATTTCTGGGTTGCGTTGGAGACAGTGTTCAGAAGCCCCATCAGCGCTTCTATATAGATTTATGATTGATGCAGCATACTTGTGCCACAGAGACTCTGAATCTCCATCAGTGAGTCCATACAACTATGTACCTTTCCAGATCCAGTAGGCTATCAGTCATGAATATATAGCATTCCATGAGAATGCCATGGGTCCAATGTAGTATTTATTCATATCAATATTGTATTCAGCCTCTCAGTGAGGCAACCACTATGTATCATCAGTTGTATATGATCAGCTCTTGTATTATAGAGCATAGATCACATTATTCTTTTGACATTGTTACGAGCATAGGGATGCCCACCTTGTCCATATACATGTCACACATTATTTGTATCTCACCCATTGATGGGAACCATATTAATATAAAAACAAAAATCCACCATGCCCTAGCCTAGGAAGCACCACCTCTCCATAGAAAATCCTATGACGTCTGTCGGCCATATGATGAGCTCCTACCCTCACACATTAGGGCAAAATCTGTTAACCCAAAAAATCCCTCACGCATCTCTACATGGCCTACACCGCCCAAGGACACCCATGCACGACCCTCATTTCACCCCATTGGACCCCCACACCCTAAAAAAGGATTAAGAATGAGCAAAAGGGCTTAAAAACCCCAAAAAGATCCTAAACAATTCTCCTAGGGGCTAAAGCCTCCAAAAAGGGGCTAAAACCCCTCAAAGGAGCTAAAAACCCTAAAATAAGCTAAAGATGGGGCGGAAGGGGCTAAAGCCCCAACCAGGGGCTTAAAACCCTAAAAATCCCCAAAAAAGCTATAAATAGAGGGGTGGGGGTCACTATCAAAACACTTCTCCCTTGCATACTATTATGTTGCTCGAGTGGATGCCTTGAGACCCTTTGTCTCTCAAGCCACCCACACTCCCTCTCCTCCATCCTTCCATTGAGCCATAGCTCCCTCTTCTGAGAGAGGTGCTTCTCTAAGCTAGGGCATGGTGGCCCATTCCATCAAGAGAAGGTATAACTTGTTGTTTTGTGTTGCTTATTTGATTTTATCTAATCCATTGTTTTTTTGTAGGTTTATTGTTTAACATGTTTTTGCAGGTATTTTGGTTCTAACAGTTGTATGTAGGGTATTGGAGCGGAACCCTAACATTTTTTGTAGAGGGGTTCTTTCCTTGCTATCTTTCATTTCTGTCTTAGTTCATTTCTACTTTCATTTTATGCATTCACCACCAGGAACCTATCCTTCCGTCCTATAGTTGAAGGTAGCCATTCCTGCCCTGTAGCAAGGGAGAAATCCCTGCTACAGTTTTTGTCGGATCTTTGGAAACCTCGTCGGACGTGGCGACAGTTCGTCGGAAATGTGACAAGGCATTGTATAGTTAAAAAAAATATTTTTTCATAGGTTGCCACAAGAAAATATTTTCAGTGAGGGTGGGCTGCAAATGTTTTTTGGTATTCTAACAAACAACAATAAGTTATACCTTATATCAGAAGGCCTAACCCTCCAACTTTGGTATTCGTCAATTTTGCTTTCTTCTCAAACTCCATTGCAAATGTTTGTTCAGTTGTGAATTCTACACATTGCAGAAAGTGATTATCTTGAGTTCCATTGAGTTGTTTTTCATTTTTTTGCAAGAGATTGTATTCATATACTTGTCGAGCAACACAAAGTGACTAGTTTCAAGAAAACTCCACATCATTGGAAGAGTGGGATGTTACATGTCAGCCTTGATACTAATGCATATCACCCAAGATGACAGATAAAGCATTGTGACAATCATTAAACTCATCCTGAACCCTCCCCTTGTATGCTGCCCTGGTGCATCACTCAAAGGAAATCCAAATTTAAGCATTTCAGCTGATAATATATATACAAGCATTCAATTCCAAAGATGAGTACTTCTAATGACCTGAAGATCATAATATAGTAGTTAAAACAACAACTTTGCTTTTAAATCAAACTTTAGTAAAAAACAAGTTGTCAACCCACTGTCTTGAAACCCTCCTTATCAGTAACTGTATGAGTTATATAAAGTCATACCAACAAACTGATGTCCATCTTTCTCAATATGTTGATTGTAGTATTATACCAAACAAAATCTATAAAATATGCCTTACTACACTGAATTTTTTGGACAACTACTTTGCAAGATGTATGTCAACAAAACTTATAGACCCACTCTTCTAATGCTGGAAAATTAGAAATGCTTCCCTCTTAAATTCGAAGACAACTCAATCAAAACAAAAAAATGCATTATCAGATTTAAGTTTTCATATGAAAACATCAATTTTTTACAGAAAAGTTCTAGTCTTACACACCCCAGCATGTACAAGAACGTGCATGCAGTACTAATCTATCTGCAAACCTTCCAAAAAAGATAATGCTATAACTAAAATAGAGCTTTCCCAAGCTCATCATTTAACAGCTAGAAACAGAGAAATGACATGTTATGGTTAAATTCTCATCTCAAAGACAAACCTCTGGAAGAATGAAGAATCCATAAATAACCTCCAAAGAATGTTGTTAGGTATTTCCCCAAGGTTACTCTGCATGAATTCTTCAACAATCATTCATTTTTTTCACATGCCACGTGTGCTTGGTGTATGAGTTCTGCCCTTTTCCACTTTACAATGAGCTGAGGTAATGTAATTAGCGTATTAGTCTACAAAACAACAAAATGATTCAATCTTTGTCATGGCCTTCAAATATGGATGCTTGGAAAAAGAAAACTTGATTTAGCATTTCTTAAGATGACTAGAAGAAAGAAAATGGATTTTCAGTAAGAAAATGACTAATCCTTAAACTAAACACTATTTGAATCGCTCCTCACATTATGTTAAAATAATTCCTGAAGTCTAACCATACAAGCCACATTGAAGATAACATTTCCATGGCATATAAAAGGGAAGGTAAGATATTGTTAGACTAATACAACATACACACACAAATAAAGTTCTAAAAAAGACTAATAATAACATAAGAGTGCATTCAACATTAGTATGACAAAATTACAAAACAATTATTATGCATTAAGATTATTGGATTGATATAAAATTTGGTGGAAAGATATTTAATCCTTGATACTAAAGATTTATTGAAAACCTTCAAGGGAAGCAGAAGATTACCACATTAAGAAGCACTTCCGTCTAAATCAATCTATTGTCATGAAGAAGCACTTTTGAAATAGTAAAGCGCAATAACTACTATCAATGTGGGAAGAGAGTCATTATATATATATATATATATATATATATATAGACACACACACACACACACACACACACACACACACACACACACAAATTAAATTGGTGAGTTTTTATAACATTGAAATGATTTTAAAATTAGAGTTGAATTTTAGAGTATTTGAAGATTAGAATTAAAAAAACAAAATTAGGTAAGAGTAAATCTAATCTCTAAACTAACCAACTAACCAACAACAACTAATTGCATCACATTCCAACTATACATTGAAACTCTAATGATCGCTTTGGAGGGGACGGGATATTTTTTATCAACTTGAAGTCACAGGGAGAGACGATTTTATATGAACTCAAAGATTATAGAGATTTTGTTTCTAAAAAATAGAACAAACATGCATACCCAACACTAAACCAATCAACCACTTATTTGCAAATAAACAAGCAAGAATATTTTTTGTAAACAATATCCCAAATTCCAAGGATTCTCCAAATGTCTATGTCTCACTTTGTATTTCTGTTTACAACAAACAAGTTGTTGGAACTTAATTATCTTTTTTGAAATGAATACCCAAAGAATTAGCAAACTTATATTTGTTCAAAAAACAATCATTTCATTGAAAATATAAGGAATCATGTCATTCTCACTCCAAGGAAGAACAATTATATTTGTGGAAGAAACATGACTATTCATTGAAAACATATGATGATATATAAATTAGGTTTAAATAATAAAAAACTAAAACTAAATAAAGGCACAAGAAGAAAATATGTCTTTTGGTCATTTGTTTCTATCCATTCTCTTACTTTATGTCCTCTTTATACTAGGCACTATTCTCATTGTGGGTTTCGATTTGTCATCGCATTTAATAGCCTCCTCATTATTATTATCTACTATTTTTTGAATTTAATGATGGTTTCTTGTCCACGTTCAGGAATGACAACTGAATAATTTTTTGCAACAAATGATTGATGATGTGTTTATAGCTCCTCCTCATGATCACTACCAGATGCTTTACTTGATGAGTTTGATTGTTGGGATTCCTATACACAACAAAACTTAACTTATTAAAATAACATAATACCTCTAATTAAATTATTGCATCGAGTTTTTCTTTAACTGCTAATCCAAGCACTCTAGTGATTAATAATTGAGTGGGTCAACAATGGCCAAGCTTACACATGAAATCACAAAAAAATCCAGCACCTTTAGCAATCGCTTCAATGGTTCAAGCACAAAGATTGAACAATGATTCAAGGAAATTTGATTTTCTAGTCATGTGACTAGAGGATAGAGTAGCGCATGCCAATCAAGGATTCCGAGACAAAAGAAGTAACTGGACAAATTACTGGAAGGTTGTTCCAAGTTTTTCTAGGATGCACATGGATGCTCCAAACTGCATAGTTAAGCACTTCATCAAACTACAACAAGAGCTTGGTCTAACAAACAAGGCACTACGCAAAACTTGATTGTTGGAAAATAAAGCAATCAAGCGGTAAATTCAAGATTTGGTGGGAAAGGACCTCATTCAACCTAGCTCATCACCTTGTGGATCAACCATTGTTTTGGTTTCAAAGAAGGATGGAACATAAACAATGTGTGGACAATTAGCTTTTGAATAGAACCACCATTGAGAACTGATATCCATTTTTTATCATTGATGACCTCATAAGTCAATCTCAAAGAGCCAAACATTTTAACAAGTTTGATGTGAAGTATGGTACCACTAGATCCATATCAAACCATAATATATGTGGAAAACAACCTTTAAGAACACCAAGGATTGTTTGAATGGTTGATGATGCATTTTGGTCTTACTAATGCCCCTGCAAAATTCATGAGGATGATGAACAAGTACTTTTTTACTCATTCAGTCATTTGTGGTACTAGTTTTAGTAAAACCCAGGAGAACCACTTGGAGCAAGTATTCTAAAAATTAAACAAAGGGAAACTACTTATGAATATGCAAAGGTGTACATTCAAAGTTCAAATAGACAAAACTCATGGTATCGTGAATTCCATATGAACCAAGATGGATACAAAATTAATACAACAAAGATTTCAGCCATTATCAATCGGCCATCATCAAAGAACATCTATGATATGTCAAGCTTTGTGGGAATGACCAATTATTTTAGTAAATTCATTGCAAAAATTGATTCCACGTATTCTAGTTCTTACCAAAAAAACTTTGGCTTCCTTCCAACATGATGTTGGATAAAGAGGCCACAGAGACCAGTTAAAAATGCAGAAATATATACTGAAACAAATTAAAATATTGAAAATACAGTTCTTCCCTACCTCAGTCTGCAATCCTAAAGTAAAAACATATGGATACTAGCTCTAAACACCTATAGTAGATACATATCACAGAAAAACACAGATTTATGATAAATCTACTGCTAACATCCCAATAACAAGCATAGTTTGACACATGGGTATTACTTTGTATCTGTATTATTTTTTAACACTATTGTCTAGATTCTTGGATTTTTTATTTTGTAGATTAGGATTAGGAGTTTCTCTTTCGCTTACACAATATTATTTGCAATGGTTGTACTTCTCTTTGTTCCATTGACCTACTATTGTGGTCATTTGTTAGATATTTATAAAATTATCTCATCCTATCTACAATGTTTTATCATTAATTTTATAGCAACAATGAATTTTGAATCGAAGTATTACTTGAAATCCAACATTTATCTATCAACATTGATAACAACATCAAAACTCCATTGCTTCTATTTAACCCACATGTCACTAGTGAACATAGCACTTCTTCTTCCACAACCTCATTGAACCTTTAAAATAAAAGATAAAAAGTAGAAAATAGTGTATCAAGTTATCAACAAAGTGTTACCATCTCTAGCTTTGAATTCAAACTATATATAGCTCGAGTTTGGTGGTGGTTGCAAATGGAAATCTTAATATTATGACCCTAGGAAATATAGGGGAAATCCTCGGCTCGGTGGGCCAGCTCGAGTGGGTGAGTATTTTGAGCTTCACGCAAGAGGTCTCAAGGTCAATCCCATGGAATTCCATGTGTTGCATGACTCACTCAATATCCCTATTGAGTTAGGTTCGTAATTAGCTTCAATATATTTACATTTGGTACCATCCATGAAATGTGCAGTAGAGCATGAGGGTTTCCCTACGAGGTTTTGCTTGGAAAGACAAAAATTGTGCATTAAATCTCTTATTAGTGTCTTCCAAAATATTGCATGAACAAAAGGTGTTCAATAAATATTAGCATACATGTTTTAAACAAGAAAACATACAAATTTATAAAAAGGAGATACTATAGTAATCAAATGAAAATAATAGAGGGGTCGACAACATCTACAGCATCACAAAGAATCTCTAACAAAATATCGCATTATTCTTAAGTGAACAACCTACAAACCTCAATAAATATGACCACAAAGAATCTCTAACAAAAGATAGCATTTTTCTATAGAGCAATCTAAAAACCTAGAGAAATATGACCTAAAAGACAAAAGCAACGATGCTCAAAAAATTCTTGAATACATCCATACATAATATATAAGGAACCCTCCTTTAACCACTCACTTTGAATTGGCTCACTCATTTCAAGTTTGATCAAGGGCTTTATATCAACATCTGTTTTCTACTTATCTTAAAGGGAACTATGGAGTTTCCTATATCTTAGGAGGATATATCCTTTAAGACTTCCATTTATAGCATGCATTGTTCCAATAAATAAGGAAAAGTATACCACATTAAATTGTAGCATGTATGCATTAAAAATTGGACTATTTCAAGGCATATTTTCCCCCTATTTTCCATTTTTAAACAATGATGAAAATGGAAGGAATATATTACCTCCTACACCCCAAATAGTTAGGTTGTGTTTTAAGCAAGACATTCCCACTTCAAAGGCCTTGCAAGTACATAGACCCCACCACCTTACCCAATTATTTTGAACTAAACCTAAGTTTCACTCAAGCCCATTCTTATAAACACGCAAACCTAAAAAATCATGCACTCTTCAACCCAAACATAATTTGCATAATGGATTTGCTTTGTAATTTGTTTATCTTGATCCCACCACAAGGGCAATATCAACTTGATGCCTTAACCTGGGCATGACTTCAGAACTTGGAAGTGGTGAATTTGCCATTCTGTGCAATTCCATGGGTAAAATATGGTAAAGAGAAGTTGATTAACACCAATCTTATTGATTCTGGGTACTTTTCATCGTAGAACAAGGTGACTAGACCTAAAAATGAAATTGTGATTAAATTTGAGGATAGATCTATGCGTGAAATCCTAAAGGGAAATTCTGGGCATACATGGCCCTAAAACCACCATAAAATAAAAATCTAGGGAGTCTCTGAAGGTAGATCAACTGTAAAAGGATTCACATCTAGTAACTATAATTTACAATACATCCAATAAAACCATTTCCTTCATGTTTCTTGTTACCCACATTTTGGCATGTGTGTCAAAATGTGGTAAGTAGTGTTAACTCACATTTATGGGTATTCAATGGGTCTGCTCAACACATTAGGAAGTATTTTTGAGTTTAACATCATCTAACCTGCAAATCTGAATGCATTAGGGTTACTTTTTAGTAGTGAAGGTGATGAAACTAAGGTATAGTCACCAACGGGAAATTCTAGGAGACATTGTACCTGGTGTGTAAAACAAGTATTTCCCTAGTTTCCTTTTCGACCACACTCACTCTATTTATGAACTCAAGTACTGATTTTCCTATTTCCTTTCTACCTTGACCTATAACATCAACAAATAGACTAGGAATTTTGAATGAGAAAAAAGGGATATGCAACACATCCCTTGGAATCGTGGCAATTTGGTTATGTTATCAACCACAACTATCAGCAATAGGTGGATCTACAGGAAACCATACCAATATGTCATTAGTAACATCAACAAACATATTAAGCATGTTAAAAAAAAGAGATGAAACACATTCCTTGGTGGGAATTCAGGCAGTTTGGTTGCATGCACCCTTACTTGCTATATACATGAGAAACATTACATATTTATGTATAATTGTTTGGTTTCATATGGATTTACATAAATATATTTTTTGGAGTCATAATATGAAGTATATCAACTATGCCTCTTCACATAGGTTCTCCCTCCCTTTTTGGTCCATGTGTCCTTAAACAAGGATGTTAATTGATTGAGAGATCTATAGCACCCCATATCATATACACTGGTGCTTCTAGATCTCCCAAATTTGAAATTTGAAATGAAATACTCGCTTCTTCCTTCTATTAGTCAAATTTATGCAAGGAATTGGATTCATTTCCTCCCTTATAATCCAAACGATTAAGAGCATGTACTTGAAACTTTTATATTGAGAAACTACAATTAATCATTGAAGTTGCATTCACCAAAACCTATAATGTTATGGCCCCTTGGAAACCATTAAACTAAAATCCAAAATAAGCATTGTCACAAAAAGCATCCATCGCCTATGTTACCAAAAACCTCATCTAACAAGGTCATTTATGATAGAAAACTGCCCTGAAATCAAAACACACCAAATCCCATTTCTGTTATCCATTCCCATTTCTGCATAATAAGCCATTGCTCAAGAAATGGGAAGTGTTTCTGCTGGCCACTTCTAAGTTCTCACAAGTTCTTGGCAGAAAGAAAAATCCCTAGTTGTAGACACAAAGTGGCTAGAGAATGGTATGAATCAATGTTTCAATTTTGAAAAAATGCTTGTTTTGGTATTCCATCTCCACAAGGATGATTTCATTTATGGTTCCAAAAGTTCCATTGGCCCTCCTAATATGGGTTCCTTCGATGGAGAAGAAATTTGAACTATTTCAGAAAATTTGGCATCTATGTTGTATTGGGGATCCTAATACTAATGATTTGGTCAAGCAAAGAAAGGAGTATGTCAAAACCCCAAATTTTCACAAAAATTTAAAATTTTGAGATAACATAAAATGTTGATTCTACGGTTTACTAACAGCTAATGGTTAGCAGAAAAAGAAACAGTCTAATGATTAGTATTACCTATTTGCAAATTTCGTTAACTAAGCAGTTTCCTTTTCGTAACATAAATAAGGTTTATTTATGTATTGTTTTATTTCAGTTTACTGATGAATCTTCTTTATGGAAAGTAGGTGGAATCTAACTTTGAATCTTGGGCTTACTTAGCATTTATGCTAACGTAGAAATATTACTGGTTCTTACACATTTACAGGTATGATCGAACAAGTAAACGTTTTAAAATTCATAAAGTATCAAGAAGTGTTTCTATTTGCAATTAATATGCTTAGTAAATAAGCTGATAAATTCCAAGCAACTTCAAGGAGGTAAAGTAGTTTATTTTCTCCAGTTTTTCTTGTAAGCAAAGTTCAAAATAAATGAGTCCTTTCTTTATCAAACTTAGCGACAGTAAAGATACTTACTATGGACTCTAGACTTGTAATCCTTGTCATATATTCATTTTTGTTTTAACATGCTTAACTTGCATCGTTACACTATTACGTACTATTTGTTTTTATACAGTAAGCACTTCGATCAATACTGATAGTATTATTCTCATTAGAATATAAAATTCGATTTCCTTTTTAACTTACTAGTATAGTAAGTATCAACCTATTACTTATATGTATAAATCAATTGCTCATTAGCAAGTTATTAGCTCCCTTGTAAATGTCATGCTACATATTCTATTGTATCACATACATTATTGTATTATTTACTTCAATACCAAACTGATCGATATTTGCATTCTTTAGGGAAGCTTACTGCTTGTAAATATTCTTGATAATAAAAGTTTGATTTGGGTAAACTAAATTGCATCGTTTCACATGGAAAGTTACTTGCCTTTACTATTTAAATATAAGTCAATCAACATTGTTCCAAAGATTAAGGACTTGAGTAAGGTTATAACATTATAATTCTTATTATTATCATAACACCATTCTCACATGAAGTTAATGTCTAAAGTGGCTATTATGGCAGATCTTTGTCTTGCATAAATATAAAACTATCTTACCAAATAAATAATTGTGGTAAGTTACTAGCAATTGAAAAGTTGAAATACAACTGATGCGTATGCAAGTCTAAACCAAAGTTGAACTTGTAAAATAATTCAGGGTTATACTCTTTTACGATGTTATCAAACTTTAAAATTCATTTACCATTCGAATCGTTGGTTTTATAAGGGTTATGAATAGGTATAATCCATTATGTTTATAAATATACAAATCTATAGTTAGTTCGAAGGTTCCAAACGATTTAACTTTGGATTTTTCCACCCATCAAATGGTTATTCCACTTTGCTAGGGTCAACGTTGAATAAATTATGGTTTAACATAATTCCCATGTCGTGCTATCAAAATTACAATATAATTGATATATGATTAGCGATGGGATAATAATAGGGAATATACCATAGTTTATGCATCGTTTGGATAAGAAATACATATGATTTATGATGTGATATTCACATATACAACATCAGAGCTTGTCCAAAGTTTTGATATTAGATCATTTATTAAATAATTGGAAATATTGGAACATAGGTAAACTATTGAGTCGACCCAAGCATGGTTGGAATATCTGAGGGCACGTGGTCACCTCCTAGCCATGTATTGGTTGTATATAACTCTTGTAACCCTAACCCTTTGGCTATTTTTCCTTCGATGTTCACGCTGGCCTTCGAGTTGTTCTGCAAGGTCCTCTAGCAGCCGTGAGTGTTCTCCCTTCTCTGTCTTTCTCCAACACTTGAGTTTATGTTACTGTAGCATCTAGTGTTCAATCTTGTTTCCATTTCTTTGTAACTGTGGGTTTTTACTCTGCAAGAGTTTGTTGGTTTGATTTTCTCTTGGCTTGCAGCCTGTCTGTAACTCCATTTGGATTTTTTCGTAGCCTGTCACTGATGTACGAAGTTGAGGCTTCTCTGGATGTTGGTTGAGCTCCTTCGTTGTCATAGGGTTTGTAGAAATCGTGTGCACGCCTTGCTATTAGTGACAGTCTCTCCGCTAGACTGTTCAACATTCCTATTTAAGGTAAATATTTAGTTCTCATTCCATATTAGAATGCTCACAGTAATATTGGTTTACAGTTAGTTTTTTTATGTAAAGAGTTATGAATATAACGTAGTATTGTGCTCTCACTGCAGGTACTCGAGACTCCATTTTCAAATCATAAAGAGGACAATGCTGGCTGTCTTTGAATGTCGTGACTCCAAATTGGTAAGCCCTGGGTTCGACGGTTGGGTTTTTACCTTGCTTGCAACAGAGTTGAGTGGTGGTGAACCTTGAGCTTGGAAGCTTGTCCAGCTTCGCCTTTAGATAGGCAGTTTATTTTTTTAAATGTTAATGGGTTTTATTTTATTTTCAAACCCTCACATGGACGATGGGTAGACCCGGATGTGAGTTGGGTGTTGTGTCTGGCTTAGATTTCTAGCCGTAAGGCCTGTCACTGCAATACAATGGTTTTTAAAAGTGATTTCTTTTGAGCTCGGACTCGCTTGCAGTAATGCTATTTTTGTGACTCTATGTACTTAGGGTTTTACCCTATTTGACTATGAATAAAGAATTTACTGTTTATTATATTTTGTATATTTAATATGGTTATTTAATTTAGGACTGTAATTCAATCATATTGTATTTGTAATATTTACTTATTGCTTGGGAAAATTCGAGCTAGGGTTTTTCCTGAAGGAAACCTTTGTTTTAATCAATCTTTCAAGTTATTTTTAATAAGTTTTGTTACTTGTTAAATTTGTTCTTTAATTAGTGTTACAGGTATGATATGAAAAATTTCCAGTAAGCACTATATTGTGTTTTCATTGGTCCTTAATGGACTGTAAACAGTTTATATTAGTTTAAATGTTTATTAATTAAATAATCCAAGTGATTGGATTATAGCTTAAATGTTTGTCATCTGTAAATATAATAATGATTTAGGGTTTCGACCCTGTAGTTTACTTTTACAGGTATAACCTGTTTTTAAAAATAAAAACAGTTCTTTTCATAAATAACATTTATTTATTTGTTAGTTATTATCATATTCTATTTGTTTTATTTAATAAATGACAGATAGGGTTTATT
>LPNX010521677.1:273519-299904 GCA_001517045.1 Pseudotsuga menziesii
CATAATAATCTTTCTACATGTACTGGATTACTGCTATTTCTTTTCTAGTATATTTACATAAACAATGATCATATAACCAAGTCATTATTTATTTATTTTAATTATAACCTGCATACTGAAATAAATTACTCTACAAACATGAAATGCATAATCGCATCTATTCATTTCAGTCTCTTATCATTTCCTTCATCTACTTTAAATACTATGTCTGTGCTGGAGTACGGTCTGGTTCTTCCAAACGTGGAAAAACATAGATTATAATTATTTTCCATCTATTTTAGATTCATTCCTTCAATAATCTAAAAGATTACTAACTCTAACATTTTACCACTAAATATTTAACATTCATTTAACAGTCAGTTTCACATTTAACTATCTAACACAGTAAAACAAAAGAATGTAGAACATGATTAGGATAGACAACAACAGTGTTAGGAGGCCGTTCCTCCCTACCAACTCCTGGAGAGCTCAAACAACGCTTCCTCAGGACCCCCGAGCCTGCTCCTGGTCTTCTTGGCTGAGAACTGGTGGAGCATGCAAACAATAGACTAGTCCAATGACTCAGTAAAACACTTTGTACTCAGCAACATGATCCTTCAACTGAAAAGCTGCAATAGATCACTTAGCAGTTATCCCCTCAAACTCTTTCCACAATTCCCTTCCATTGAATTTCTTTGAAGTACATTCACCTGAATGATCACTTCTCTAGAATGAGCACCTCAACTCTCTTCAATGGGAATTTTTATAAAGATTGCCTAGGTCTTTTGGGTCAATTATCATTAATTGATCCACATGCTCTGATCCCACTTTCTTGGGGGATCATGACCCCAAATGTAGAGAGATTGCCACATGCAACAATTGGAAGTGGTTTGAGGATGCTGCCACATGTCTGTTTGCTCTCGACCCAATCTCCTCCACCAATTTGACCAGTAAACACTCTTTTAACAGCTCTCCTAAGCTGTTGTCTCCACCTTTATTTATTTATAATTAAAATATTTAGAATTACATTAAATATCCTTGACTCTACTGAGTCATCAATTACAACTTAGCATAAAATTTATCATATTGTCCTTAAATAAAATTAAATAAGATAATATTGTTTTTGCAAAATTGGGGCATGTGACAGAGTATATGCAACATTTTTATTATCTTCGAAATTAGATACCATTGAGTGGTACAAAATGTGCTTGATAGTATACTAGATTAATGAGTCCTATTTAAAGACCTTATTGAAGAAGATACACACCTACTCACGAAATCCAAACACATGACGATCTAGGACAAGTGTAGTTCTAGGTATCTCCATGCAACCTCTGGAAAATGAAAATCAATGAAAACACCTATACCTTGTGTTTTTGGAAATTATGGTCCTTCTAACAACAAGCTATAACAATGAAAATCTTCTTTTTCATATTGATAAACCTCATTCATATTTTATGACACTTTTGGTCATATTCTGAACAATATACAATAATATGCCTCACATACAAACATGGGTATCATTTTTAAAAAATTTGGGCATGCATCTACTTGCGTTGACCTTAAAATAACATGAAACAAGCCTAACTATTGAACCTGGACAAATTCTAGGTGATGGGAAACAAATTACCCAGTATTGCATATAAAATTCTAGTGTTCCAAATGTATGCATTTTTTTAAAACCAATAGTGTCCTTTTTACAAACCTAAACTACTTCCAGCTTAGTAAGCATGTGCGATCATGTCCTTATACAAATATGAAATCTCGTATAGCAATTTAATGGGTTGTTTAAACACATTTTTTAGATCAGATAGAACAAAGTTCACCTAAATGTATGGTAATCACCATCATCAACTAAATGTGCGTGTGTGCACATGCATAAATACCCAATACACAATTCAATCAAACAAAAGAAAACATAATTATACCTTGATTTGTGGAGCTTCACATTGTCCTCTTCGGCTTTACCTTTCAAAACATCATTTAACATACTTCAAATTTTGTCCTGATGCAATAGTTTCATGTTACGACCCATCAAACAAATTTTTGTTTATTTATGAAAATAACAAAACCAATATAAATGAATACAATACTATTACAATGTAAACTACAATACTATTAATCTATTAAAGTAAATTAATTGTTAATAATAGATCACCTGATTGTTGGGGCCTGGAAATTCGCAAGCGACGACAGTAAAGGATTCTCCCCAATCAACGTTCCCAACTAGCCCGTTGATTGTTTGGTATAGGGAATCTGTCCGGTTTGCGGTCCGGCTACCGTAGGTCAAAGTAACAAAACAAAGGGTTTTACCGGTTGCGGCGCGGTCCACCGAGTTTTTGTATTTTTGACTTAATGCATGCAATGCAAATGCCTAACTAATAATGAAGGGTGATAAAGATGCAAGGAACTACACAATGTGATGCGCAGTTTCTTACCTCTTGTCTTAAGGCTCACAGGCATCTAAATCACATATGCAGCCATGAAGTAAACCAATTAACTATCTAACCTCCTATCTATCTATCCCCGGAGAGCAAACTGAATTCTATTATGAGTAATGTAAATTGTGCATGCAACATAAAGAGAAACTACAGTTAGCTGATATTTCTTCATACATTGCACGAATGAGTAAAGATATTTCACAATCAGGTAGCCAATTGTTTTTTGAACAGCATACATTACTCATAGTGGAAATCTTCATAAAATGAACTGGAAAACATTCATCCAAGAACATAGGTTCAATGAGTTAGAACGGTCTCACAGTTAATGGACATAAAGCTGAAAATGAAATAGTTCCTCTTCAACAAATCCATAGCACAACATTTGAATATTCCACTAAGCTTTCTCCAACAGGCAAAATGTAATTTTTTATTGCAAAATGAAATAGTTCTTCTTACAATATGTCCTCACCAGTCTCACTCGGAAAAATTCCTCCTTTCTTCTAATTCTTTTACATTTATACAAAAAGGGTCAGACTGTTGGGCTGCCCAAAGTGGCCTTTGGGCTTCCCAACCTCTCATCTCCCAACGTTCTATTTTTCTTAAATGTTTTAAAAATTAGTTACAAATTATAATGATGACCGACCCTTCATGAGGAAGGGCCCACTTGACTATCCAGAAACTTCCTCCACGCTGCAGCCTCATTAGTGATGCCTTCAAAAGTACAAGGTTCTAAAAACTGAATATTTATATCAAATTTCTCAGCTTGTTTCTTGATAGCCTCGACCCTGGGCGTACTCAATAAAAGCTGATCTTCAGCTGGGTGATCTACTTGGCTTCTCAAGATCAGATCATCCATGGCTTTGATTTCCTGCACCTTAGCTTCTTCCTCCTGGAATCTCTTCAGCAATAGCTCCACAAAGGCATCGTGATCTGGGAAAGCTTCAAGATTCTCCTTCGTTTTTATCTGGCACCGGTTGTATGTATTGAGAAGTCTTCTGAAGAATTCGGTGCATAATCCCCTTATCTTCTTTACTGCCTTCTTGAAGTCTTCAGCAGTATTTATAGCAAACTCCACTAGGTTATAGTCCCGTTTGAGGGCCTGCTGGTCTTTTGCCGGTAGCTCTGTTGGGGTTTCCTCGTTGTTCTCCAACCTTGCCATTTGTATAGTCAGGATCTCTAGGACGTCCTGGGACCTGTCCACAAAATAGGATGCAGTTTCCAGGATCTCCTCCAATCGGCCGTCGATCTGCAGCACTTTACACCTTTCTTTTTCAACAGCAGTCTGCAGCTGCAGCATCTTGGTTTTTTGGGTCAATACATGCTGCTTGAGAGGCTGAAGATCGACCTGCTGTTCCCTTGCCACTTCCAAAGCAGTGTTCAAAGCAGAAATATGCTCCCGGTGTTCCTTTCTTAGTTCTAGGGTGTGCATATCATTGGCCTGCAAGAGGATCTTCAGCTGCTCTTCTAGCTCCTCCACCTTTTCCAGTAACTGCTCCTTCTCCTTCTTCAACTCTTGATCTTCTGCTTGCACTTTCTCAAGGCATTCTTGTGTAGTCTCCTGAGCCTGTCTCTCTTCATGTAGGGTCTGCAAATCAGCCTCAGCAGTCTTCATCTCTCTCTGTAAGTGTTCAAATTTCCGCTTCAACCTGTTTCCTTCCTCTCTCTCTTTCCTCAAAGTATTTTTCAGTTAAGCAAAGGTTTTCTCAATTAGAGAGAATTTGAGGTAAAAAATGGGCCTCCTAAGAGATGTACTACAAAAATATAAGATATATTAAAATTTAATGAGTTAGGGGTTTTATGGGGTAGGTATATATGACAACTCATCTCCTACACTACTTTTTATGCACAATATAAATAACCATGGTTGAGTTACTTTTCTAAATTGACTATAAATAAAATTAATAAAATAACTCTACAATGATGTGACTAAGATTCATTGTAAATTCCCAAAAAATTATTGTCCTTTAGCATTTATTTGTATTGAACTTGTAAATAAAATTAAGCAAAAATGAATTTAATTTATATGCATAACTAACATCTTTTTTTCATATAAATATCATTCATGAATTTAATTTATTTTAAAAGTACAAGATTATATATATATATATTAGTTTGACATTATGATATTAAATACAATTGAGTGAATATATAATTTAAAATTAAAAAACATGAAAATGACAATATATTATTTTATAAAAAAAATGTGAAAAGACATTTTTATGAATTATGAGTACTTTACTTGAAAATGACAATAATATTATTTTATGAGAAAGTGAATTGTGAGTACTTTACTTGAAAATAACAATAATATTATTTTATGAGAAAGTGTGAAATGACTTTTATTGTGAGTGCTTCACTTTATGACTTAAAAGTACTTGTACCACTACCTTGGTTAACTATGGATTTTCATCCACCATAAAAAATGTGACAAATAAGCATTCTTAACTCATGCAATGCCACCTCAACCATGGGGGATGATGTCATCTACTAGAATGTAATTGGTTGATTTTTATAGTACATTTTGGTCCTTTTGAGGCCCATTTTGACCTCAAATTCTCTCTAATTAGATGACTCCAGTTCAATCATCACCTTATTTATGTTATCTTCTGAGGCATCGATCATTGTAGCCCCGGCTCTCAGCGTGAACCCAGGATCCTGGTCTGTTCCTAACATCACAGCCGTATCTGTTATCATCTTTCCTGGTAGATCTCCCGCTTCAACTTTCCTTTCTTTCCTCTTGATTATCCTTTTCGTTGCTCTATCATAAAACACAGTGTTGAAATCAGGGATTTCCTTTCCCTTTTCCTGCACAAAAGGGACCAGCTTGAGCGTGGGAACCATGGGTATGCTGGTAGCAGGTATTTGAGGGGTTTGAGCCTCGGGGTTCTCCACCTCCTGGGTCTGCCCTGCTGTTGTTTCAGAAGCTGACTGCTATGTCAATTTTATCCTCTTAGCTTCTTCATTTCGCTTTTTGGCTTCTTCTTCAGCCTTTGCCTGTTCGTCTCCTTTTCCACCTTTGGTGGTCATCTTTTTCTTGAATCTTCTCATTAGCATTGTCATGTTTGGGGTGTTTCGAAGACAAATTCATCCTTATCAAAATGGTGGGTATACTCGAAGTGCACCTTGTGTTCTTTGCAATGCTCAATAACCTTGCCTCGGGTGTCATTTCTGCGGTAGGGCATCTCCCCAAAATGGAACTTCTCCAACTCCTCTACGAATTCAGTAGCTTGTTTCACCTTGGTGAATTTGTAGCTTCCTAGCTTGAATCGCAAAGGAGGGTAGGAAGTCTTCTTATGTTCGAACAAAAAACTGCCTATTCCATCTATGAACACTTGTCTGACTGCCTCCTTGTGGACTATGTAATCCGTTGCATATTTGGGCAGCAGTGAAGGTGGTCTTGATCCTCCAAACATCCGAAAGTACATGCCATTTTCAATTAAGAAATAATCCACGTATTTTTCTATCACCTGCATGGCTTCTTCTGACATACAGTCACACTCCTTCCGAAAAATAAGTGTGTACAGCGGCATAATGAAGTGCTCACAGACCTCTCTGTAATGGCTATGGTACTGGTGAGCCCACAGTGATCTATAAGCGGCATAAATAGGCATTCTTTCCCTGTCCCAGATGCACCTGAGACCGGGGAAAGCCTGGTTGCACAATATGCAATCTATTAATATTGAACTCATGTAAAACTCCGATCTTTTCTTGGACTCTCCCTCCAAGGCTGAAGTCAAGCAAGAGGAAAGACTGCTGGATACCATGCTGGCCCAATTGAAGACTGTGCCTTGGGTTGCCACATGACAAATAATTGGTATCCATTCAAGTTTGAAGAGTCTGCCATGAGCTCTCCCAAATATCCTGTTGAGCATCAAGGCTATGAATCTATAGGGAGCCCTCAAGCTCCCTGTATCATACTCACTGGTTGGTCTGTGTCGATAATGCTTTCCCTACAACATCATTCTCCTAAGAGTTTCCACCAGGTCTATTCTGATGTTGTTAATCCAATCATCGGATAAGAAAATGTGGGCTTCTGGTAGGTGATAAGCCAACGCCACATATCCAGGTCTAAATGCAGCATAGCCCTATCCTTCAACATTTCCCATGATCATTGTAGTTGTGTCTACTCGGGGCAGGATCCAGCCAATTACCTCAGAGCATGGGAACAGCTCTAGTCTGGTGGCAACTTTCATGAGAGAAGATTTCTCTATGTTAGCATAGATTGATTCTTCTTCGAGACCCATGTTGGGAACCTCCCTGTGGGAAATCAATCTATATATTTCGCCCCATTTGTACTCGGGCTCAACCCCAGAAACACATTGAGTGTCTTCATATATGTATTCGGTCTTCGTGACGACCTCTACTTCTGGGTCTTCTTCGACCACAGGGGCCTTCTTCTTTTGTCTCTTGGACATTGTGAGTTCTTCCTGCCATGTATAACATTGTGACAATAATCAATTCAAGTTGCAGACATTCACAAGACACTGTGCAGCATTTTATTCTTTCTATGTGTACCATGACAGCAACTAGTTGATGAAACTAAGATATAAGCTTGCATAACCTGACTGGCCTGACTAACAGGACTATTACAACCAAATGCACATTATTAGTGATCTCGTCTATATCTTAGCATGATACAAAGCATTGGTGTATGATATTAAATCATTTCATCAACCATCTTCTAGACTGCAATAAACTACATCCATATGCAATGTGCCATTTTCATGTGTTTAGTGTGATGGCAAGTAGTGAAACAAATGCATGCATGTACAGCCTAAAAATGCCCTGACTAACCATTAAAATACAAGGCACAGTGCTTGGTAATCTAGTTTGTGCATAGCAGTTTAAAGAAATTGATTGAAAGTAGCTATACGCAGTACGACTGTGCGAGTCGCTTATGTTTTCCACCACCAAACACCTTAACCATATAGCTTAGCAGGAAAAATGACGAGGACTTTTGCTATTCGCGGAAAGATATTTACATTAACTTGACTATAAATTTTGCTTTCTATGGGTATTACTATCATCTTGCTGCAAATGGTGCTTCGATTAAAACCACTACCCATGAGATTCCCGCTTAACAAACTAAAACAGCGCATATCCCTTCTAACCGTCTAGGGTTTTAGACGACTGAGGACAAATGGGCTGCACGGGATTGCAAGGGAAACTACATGCGACGTCAACGGTGCTTATGCCCATGCACTCATGGTTATCAACTACAAACCGCAGCAGATCCCTTCCAACCGAATAAAGTGCCAAACCATGGTGCACAGAATGGCACAGCAAAACAGAAGTTCGAGGAAGCGGGTAAAACGAAACGCCACGACTGCGATGAGAAACAATAGGTACTGCAGAAAAAATGCATATAACCCCCCCCCTCCTGCACAATCATCACCACCCAGGGCAGCTTGGTGCAGATGGCGTAACGACCGTCTGCACCAAATTCCCATCTCTACGCGCGGGGTTTGCAAACAAGGCCGCGGGCCAAAATAATTATTCCGTGGGTTAAAAACGCCCCGCTAATAGTCAAGATTAAACCCCCCCCCCCACCTATATAGGCGTCAAGAAACGGAAAAGGAATACGGCCGGGGAAAAACAAACTACCGCAACCAAAACTATCCACACAAAACCTTATCAAATGCTTCAACGGAACGGGAGAAGGTGAATAAAACCTACCTGGAACAGATGTATCTGACGTGGAGAGGTTTGGCAAGTTTCCCGGTGAAGACACCTGTACTGAGTGTACAGCAAACGGGCAAGCGCGACAGCTCGACAATGACGGGCACAGCAGTTAGAAAAACAACAATAGAATAATAACCTGCCTCTCCGTATATATAGAAATGATCCACACATGTGACGTAACATATCGGACGGGAGCCTATTCTGAATCGGAAGGTGAGAATGTGAATCCTTCCGTAACGGCGGAAGGCTATAACATCAATCCGTCCGCAATGGTGGGCAAGGCGGGAGAAACTAATGATCGGACGTCGGAGGAATTTTGGGTCGGAAGCCAAAAGTGAACTTCCTTCTGCAACGGCGGACAGTCAGACTCTAAGTCATCCGCATGCGACTTCTTTTCGGAAAGGATATACCTTCCGCAATGGCGGATAAATAAATGGTGGAAAGCTCCGATACAAAGCCAAAAGACAGCTGAAACACATAAATCGGAAAGAAAGTGAAAACCCATCCGCAACGGCGGAAACCAAATGCAAAGATTCGTCCGCAACGGCGGACAAGGAAATAACCACACCTTCCGACGTAGAACCAAAAAAAAATCAACCAAAGGATCGGAGAGGAAAACAAAGGCAAAACCAACAATCCGTCCACAACGGCGAAAAACCAACCCGCAGATTTCTCCGCAACGGCGGGAAACGAAAAGGCAAAAACATCCGCAACGGCAGGAATGTCAATTAAACCAACTTTCGATTCAGAGTGGCTTCAAAGGTATTCAAAGATAATCGATAAGGCTTGATTATGCATGGGATTACTTCAAGCATTAGGAAAAACATCAGATCAAGTGATAGAGCAACCCAAACGCTGGAAAACGTTCAAAAAGTCATTAGACCAAAATAAGGAAGAAAATCAAACTAATTCAAAGTAGAGGAGGGTCCTAAATTTTTTTAGAATTTTGGGAAATTGTTGCAGCTGCAACAATTGGTGACTACCTGGTGAACTCCAGATCTCTAAATTAAATCCTTCCCAGTGCAAGACCGTTTGAGTAAAAGTGAAATCTTCTAGACGCTTGTATTCCTAAGCAAGCCAAATAATGCATTTAAATTATTTAAAGAAGTCCATTCTTTCGGGAGATGGTAACATCAGAAGTATTACAAGTCTGAATAACTCTTTTGAGGCCAACTAAGTGAGGTTTATTTTGCCTGTCCTCAAGTAGTTTACAGCTTGGACACCACAGGATTGTAACAGAATGTAAACAGTATTATTCTTTTGTTCCCCATTCCCATGTCAACTGCACTTTTGTGCCTTTTGAACTTTAGTTATTTTGCTATGAGTCCTCATGTAGTCCTTTCTTACTGAATCTTAATTCAGGATCCTCTATCCCATAGTGTCCTTTTGTGTGAACAATGTATTTCATATTTCAATTCACAAACGGAGAGGATCTTGTGGCCATTTAGCACTCCATGCTTTGATATTTTGCTTTGATATGTATTGTTTTCTTTGAGGAGTTTTGACTCTTGATAGCTTATTGCTTTTCTGAATATATGACATGGGATCATTTATATATGATATACTTTTTTACTCTACTTCCTTTCCGTGAGTCTTTTGCTGTCACCCCCTTGGATATTTAAGATGTAAAATGGATGGAGCCTCTAAATAGTATTCCAGACCTCTTTTACTTCTGAGTCATTTACAGGGGTTAAGTAAGACTTCAATGAATGCATTGCCAGTTAGGAACACTGCTACTAGAAGACATTCTATACTTTAAAGCACAGTCTTTTGCTCAAGGTTTCAGTTAATAAAGAACCCTGATGTTTCCGTTGCAACCAAAAGTTTTCCTCTTTATTCAAAACCAAAAGAAATGCTAGCAAAGTAATAAAAGAAGACAACATCAAAGCAGATAATCAAAAGTAAAAGCATCCAATCATTAAAGAACACAAAACAGTTTATTTATGTACAAAGCAAAAAGAAAAGACAATTATTGCCCACCCCTGAAAATCTTTAATCATGAGGAGTTAAAGGATGGGCTGAATAATAGAAATGAGTCATTTAACCATGATCTAGCTTTGTTGTTTTTGAAACTGAACACATGTCTACTATTCTATAATCATTTCTTACAGCCTGAGGAAGTTGAAGGAGATCAGGCTAAGTGTCAGTTATATAACGAGCCTTTCTTGAAGTAATATGTCTTAATGCCAGCTCAGTCAGATAATTTCCCAGGACAGACTCAACAGATTCATTTCCCTCTCCTAGCTTAGTGACATTGTGCTTCATATAGGGCTCTCTTAATATCTTAATCAGGTTTGGGCTGCCCTTCTGAGGTAACGACAAGTGAGACCAATCTGAAGCAAAGTACCCATTCAGTCTTATTGTCCAATCTCGATTCAGGATCATTCCATAGCCATCAGGTATGTCTGCTACTACTATGTCAATGTAATGACATATCCTTTCATTTGCAGACAATCGAATCAGAACATTTTCCATCTCCCCCACTACTTTGACACTAGTCTTGTCTAGTTGAGTGACGTCCCAAATAGTAGGTTTTAGTTTCCCGTTAAGTTTTTTGCAAACTGCCAGAGGCATAACATTCATCGATGACCCAGAGTCCACCAAACAATTATGCACCTTATGATTCAAAATTTCAAGAGTCACAAGGAAAGGTGGAGCGCTGGTTTTCCTTGTCCTAATTAATTCGATCTTTTATTCCACAGGTTGGTTTTTTGTGGGCACCTCCTTTTTAAGTTTTTCATACTTTCCTTCCTCATCATCTTCCACAGGATTGGCAGGTTCAACAAGTAGCTCTGTTTCCTGTTTGCAAGTAGTGGCTTCAGGTGTGTCATCTTTAGCCTTCACATCTAAATGCCTCTTGACTTTCTCTTGCAATTCTTTAACCCTTAGAAGTATTTCATTGTCCTTAATTGCTAGGTTCTTATCTTGTGTGGTTGTAGGCGTATATCGAGACTTGAGAGCATTTTCTTCTGTGTTAAACAGTGAAATCCCATTCCATAAGAACATTGTATCATCATCTTGCTTCTCTATGGTCTGTTCTTTTCCTCCTTTTTCACCACTGTCTTCAGTCAATTTGGGGTTCAGCAACTTATTCATTACCAAAGAAATTGAATTCAACCATTGAGGGCACTTCTTCTCAGAGTGAGGTTGCTGGTGAAACGTACAGAAATTATCCCCCCCTATTTCTGTTATATTTATTGAGGCTAACTTTGGGGAAAGGATTTTCCATTGGTTGTTATCCTCTCTTTTCGGGTAATGGGGCTCATAAGTTTTCTGAATGTCCCTTCCTTTTTCCAGATCAATTATTCGGTTGGATAACTTCTGCATCATTTTCAGCATTCCCTGGTAATCTAATGAGTGATCCTCTTTATGTTTAGACAGCGGTAAAGATCTTCTATCTATAGTTTCCTTTCCAGGTGGGTCTGGATAATCTTCTACACTTTCCCTCTCAGCCTCTACTCTTTCGGCCTCTTCATAAGTTTCTACCAACGTAGGTTTGGCCTTCACCTTGGCAAACATGGCCAGCTTAGGTCCTATGGATGAAGTAAAATACTCAATTAAAACCTTGTCTGAAGGTCTGTCAGCTTCAGAAAAGTTCTTTAGGTATATTGAAAATATTTGAGTGAAACTACATACTTTCTCATTCTTCTCTTTTCTTAACAAACCAAGACCTTTCATTAATGAGGCATTTGTTTTTTGGGTGGTGTATTTACTTCTGAAAACCTTCTCAAAGGTGTCCCAATCAGGAATAGAATTTGTAGGGAGACTGAAATACCAGGACATTGCTGCTCCTTTCAGGGTGTGCGGGAAAATTCTATAGACCACATCTTCATACTCCCCAGCCCTTAGCCCTTCTAATACTAGATAAAAGCTTTGCAGGTGGTCATCTACAGCAATCCTTTCTTCGGGGTCAAACTTAGGAAACAGCTTGTCAAAGGCCTGAGGCAGGTTATGCAAAGGTGGTGTGAGGTTCAGAGGGGACCTAGCTCTCCATGCAGGCAATGGGTTGGGCTAGTTTGCATTCATGCCAGCCATAGGCACAGGCCAAAGAACCAAATCTGAGCAAAGAGCAGAGTAGGGTGAGAAAAGGATTTCTTACTTCCAAGGTACAACTGAAACCTGTAAGTACTTGGGTCAGGTTACAAGCTTCAAATATCTGTTGGTAAGGTAATCTTGGGAAAACTAATTTTCCACGTCCAGCCATGCACTGGCGGCCCTCCTTCTAGCGCCAAAACTGTTGGGGCCTGGAAATTTGCAGGCGACAACAGTAAAGGATTCTCCCCAATCAACGTTCCCAACTAGCCCGTTGACTGTTTGGTATAGGGAATCCGTCTGGTTTACGGTCCGGCTACCGTAGGTCAAAGTAACAAAACAAAGGGTTTTGCCGGTTGCGGCCCGGTCCACCGAGTTTTTGTATTTTTGACTTAATGCATGCAATGCAAATGCCTAACTAACAATGAAGGGTGATAAAGATGCAAGGAACTACACAATGTGATGCGCAGGTTCTTACCTCTCGTCTTAAGGCTCACAGGCATATAAATCACATATGCAGCCATGAAGTAAACCAATTAACTATCTAACCTCCTATCTATCTAACCCCGGAGAGCAAACTGAATTCTATTATGAGTAATGTAAATTGCGCATGCAACATAAATAGAAACTACAGTTAGCTGATATTTCTTCATACATTGCACGAACGAGTAAAGATATTTCACAATCAGGTAGCCAATTGTTTTTTGAACAGCACACATTACTCATAGTGGAAATCTTCGTAAAATGAACTGGAAAACATTCATGCAAGAACATAGGTTCAATGAGTTAGAACGGTCTCACAGTTAATGGACATAAAGCTGAAAATGAAATAGTTCCTCTTCAACAAATCCATAGCACAACATTTGAATATTCCACTAAGCTTTCTCCAACAGGAAAAATGTAATTTTTTATTGCAAAATGAAATATTTCTTCTTACAATATGTCCTCACTAGTCTCACTGGGAAAAATTCCTCCTTTCTTCTACCTCTTTTACATTTATACAAAAAGGGTCAGATTGTTGGGCTGCCCAAAGTGGCCTTTGGGCTTCCCAACCTCTCGTCTCCCAACGTTCTATTTTTCTTAAATGTTTTAAAAATTAGTTACAAATTATAATGATGACCGACCCTTCATGACGAAGGGCCCACTTGACTATCCAGAAACTTCCTCCACACTGCAGCCTCATTAGTGATGCCTTCAAAAGTACAAGGTTGTAAAAACTGAATATTTATCTCAAATTTCTCAGCTTGTTTCTTGATAGTCTCGACCCTGGGCGTACTCAATCGGAGCTGGTCTTCCAGAAGCAGTACACTGACGGCTGGGTGATCTACTTGGCTTCTCAAGATCAAATCATCCATGGCTTTGATATCCTGCACCTTAGCTTCTTCCTCCTGGAATCTCTTCTGCAATAGCTCCACAAAGGCATCGTGATCTGGGAAAGCTTCAAGCTTCTCCTCCATTTTTATCTGGCACCGGTTGTATGTATTGAGAAGTCTTCTGAAGAATTCGGTGCATAATCCCCTTGTCTTATTTACTGCCTTCTTGAAGTCTTCAGCAGTATTTATAGCAAACTCCACTAGGTTATAGTCCCGTTTGAGGGCTTGCTGGTCTTTTGTCGGTAGCTCTGTTGGGGTTTCCTCGTTTTTCTCCAACCTTGACATTCGTACAGTCGGGATCTCTAGGACGTCCTGGGACCTGTCCACAAAATAGGATGCAGTTTCCAGGATCTCCTCCAATCGGCGGTCGATCTGCAGCACTTTACACCTTTCTTTTTCAACAGCAGTCTGCAGCTGCAGCATCTTGGTTTTCTGGGTCAATACATGCTACTTGAGAGGCTGAAGATCGACCTGCTGTTACCTTGCCACTTCCAAAGTAGTGTTCAAAGCAGAAATCTGCTCCTGGTGTTCCTTTCTCAGTTCTAGGGTGTGCATATCATTGGCCTGCAAGAGGATCTTCAGCTGCTCTTCTAGCTCCTCCACCTTTGCCAGTAACTGCTGCTTCTCCTTCTTCAACTCTTGATCTTCTGCTTGCACTTGCTCAAGGCGTTCATGTGTAGTCTCCTGATCCTGTCTCTCTTCATGTAGGGTCTGCAACTAAGCCTCAACATTCTTCATCTCCCTCTGTAAGTGTTCAAATTTCTGCTTCAACCTGTCTCCTTCCTCTCTCTCTTTCCTCAAAGTATTTTTTAGCTGAGCAGAGGTTTTCTTAGATGACTCTAGTTCAATCATCACCTTATTTATGTTATCTTCTAAGGAATAGATCATTGCAGCCCCGGCTCTCAGCGTGAACCTAGGATCTTGGTTTATTCCTAACATCACAGCCGTATCCGTTATCATCTTTCCTAGTAGATCTCCCGCTTCAACTTTCCTTTCTGTCGTCTTGATTATCCTTTTCGTTGCTCTATCATAAAACACAGTGTTGAAATCAGGTATTTCCTTTCCCTTTTCCTGCACAAAAGGGACCATCTTGAGCGTGGGAACCATGGGTATGCTGGTAGCAGGTATTTGAGGGGTCTGAGCCTCGGGGTTCTCCACCTCCTGGGTCTGCCCTGCTGTTGTTTCAGAAGCTGACTGCTGTGTCAATTTTATCCTCTCAGCTTCTTCATTTCACTTTTTGGCTTCTTCTTCAGCCTTTGCCTGTTCGTCCCCTTTTGCACCTTTGGTGGTCATCTTTTTCTTCAATCTTCTCATTAGCATTGTCATGTTTGGGGCGTTTCGGAAGACAGATTCGTCCTTATCAAAATGGTGGGTATACTCGAAGTGCACCTTGTGTTCTTTGCAATGCTCAATAACCTTGCCTCGGGTGTCATTTCTGCGGTAGGGCATCCCCCCAAAATGGAAATTCTCCAACTCCTCTACGAATTCAGCAACTTGTTTCACCTTGGTGAATTTGTAGCTTCCTAGCTTGAATGGCAAAGGAGGGTAGGAAGTATTCTTATGTTCGAACAAAAAACTGCCTATTCCATCTATGAACACTTGTCTGACTGCCTCCTTGTGGACTATGTAATCCGTTGCATATTTGGGCAGCAGTGAAGGTGGTCTTGATCCTCCAAACATCCGGAAGTACATGCCATTTTCAGTTAAGAAATAATCCGCGTATTCTTCTATCACCTGCATGGCTTCTTCCGACATACAGTCACACTCCTTCCAAAAAATAAGTGTGTACATCGGCATAATGAAGTGCTCACAGACCTCTCTGTAATGGCTATGGTACTGGTGAGCCCACAGTGGTCTATAAGCGGCATAAACAAGAATTATTTCCCTATCCCGAATGCACCTGAGACCGGGGAAAGCCTGGTTGCACAATATGCAATCTATTAATATTGAACTCATGTAAAAATCCGATCTTTTCTTAGACTCTCCCTCCAAGGCTGAGGTCAAGCAAGAGGAAATACTGCTGGATACCATGCTGGCCCAATTGAAGACTGTGCCTTGGGTTGCCACATGACAAATAATTGGTATCCATTCAAGTTTGAAGAGTCTTCCATGAGCTCTCCCAAATATCCTGTTGAGCATCAAGGCTATGAATCTGTAGGGAGCCCTCAAGTTCGCTGTATCATACTCACTGGTTGGTCTGTGTCGATAATGCTTTCCCTGCAACATCATTCTCCTAAGAGTTTCCACCAGGTCCATTCTGATGTTGTTAAGCCAATCATCGGATAAGAAAATATGGGCTTCTGGTAGGTGATAAGCCAACGCCACATATCCAGGGCTAAATGCAGCATAGCCCTGTCATTCAACATTTCCCATGATCATTGTAGTTGTGTCTACTCGGGGCAGGATCTAGCCAATTACCTCAGAGCATGGGAACAGCTCTGGTCTGGTGGCAACTTTCATGAGAGAAGATTTCTCTATGTTAGCATAGATTGATTCTTCTTCGAGACCCATTTCGGGAACCTCCCCGCGGGAAATCAATCTATATATTTCGCCCCATTTGTACTCAGGCTCAACCCCAGAAACACATTGAGTGTCTTCATATATGTATTCGGTCTTCGTGACGACCTCTACTTATGGGTCTTCTTCGACCACAGGGGCCTTCTTCTTTTGTCTCTTGGACATTGTGATTTCTTCCTGCCATCTATAACATTGTGACATTAAGCAATTCAAGTTGTAGACATTCACAAGACACTGTGCAACATTTTATTCTTTCTATGTGTACCATGATAGCAACTAGTTGATGAAACTAAGATATAAGCTTGCATAACCTGACTGGCCTGACTAACAGGACTATTACAACCAAATGCACATTATTTAGTGATCTTGTCTATATCTTAGCATGATACAAAGCATTGATGTATGATATTAAATCATTTCATCAACCATCTTCTAGATTGCAATAAACTACATCCATATGCAATGTGCCATTTTCATGTGTTTAGTGTGATGGCAAGTAGTGAAACATATGCATGCATGTACAGCCTAAAAATTCCCTGACTAACCATTAAAATACAAGGCACAGTGCTTGGTAATCTAGTCTGTGCATAGCAGTTTAAAGAAACTGATTGAAAGTAGCTATACGCAGTACTACTGTGCGAGTCGCTTATGTTTTCCACCACCAAACACCTTAACCATATAGCTTAGCAGGAAAAACGACGAGGACTCTTGCTATTTGCGGAAATATATTTACATTAACTTGACTATAAATTTCTCTTTCTGCGGGTATTATTGTCATCTTGCTGCAAATGGTGCTTCGATTAAAACCACTGCCCATGAGGTTCTCGCTTAACAAACTAAAACAACGCATATCCCTTCTAATCGGCTAGGGTTTTAGATGACTGAGGACAAATGGGCTGCGTGGGATTGCAAGGGAAACTACATGCGACGTCAACGGTGCTTATGCCCATGCGCTCATGGTTATCAACTACAAACCGTAGCAGATCCCTTCCAACCGGCTAAAGTGCCAAACCATGGTGCACAGAATGGCGCGGCAAAACAGAAGTTCGAGGAAGCGGGTAAAATGAAAGGCCACGAATGTGATGAGAAACAACATGTACTACAGAAAAAATGCATATAACCCCCCCCTCCTGCACAATCATCACCACCCGAGGCAGCTTGGTCCAGATGGCGTAACGGCCATCTACACCAAACCCCCATCTCTATGCGCAGGGTTTGCAAACAAGGCCGCGGGCCAAAATAATTATTCCATGGGTTAAAAACGCCCCGCTAACAGTCAAGATTAAAAAAACCCCCCCACCTATATAGGCATCAAGAAACAGAAAAGGAATACGGCCGGGGAAAAACAAACTACCGCAACCAAAACTGTCCACACAAAACCTTATCAAATGCTTCAACGGAACGGGAGAAGGTGAATAAAACCTACCTGGCATGGACGTATCTGACGTGGAGAGGTTTGGCAAGTTTCCCAGTGAAGACACCTGTACTGAGTGTACCGCAAACGGGCGAGCGCGACAGCTCGACAATGACGGGCACAGTAGTTAGAAAAACAACAATAGAATAATAACCTGCCTCCCCGTATATATAGAAATGATCCGCACGTGTGACATAACATATCGGACGGGAGCCTATTCTGAATCGGAAGGTGAGAACGTGAATCCTTCCGTAACGGCGGAAGGCTATAACATCAATCCGTCCACAATGGTGGGCAAGGCGGGAGAAACTAATGATCGGACGTCGGAGGAACTTTGGGTCGGAAGCCAAAAGTGAACTTCCTTCCGCAATGGTGGATGGTCAGACTCTAAGTCATCCGCATGCGAATTCTTTTTGGAAAGGATATACCTTCTGCAACTGCGGATAAAGAAATGGTGGAAAGCTCCGATACAAAGCCAAAAGACAGCTGAAACACATAAATCAGAAAGAAAGTGAAAACCCATCCACAACAGCGGAAACCAAATGCAAATATTCGTCCGCAATGGTGGCCAAGGAAATAACCACACCTTCCGACGTAGAACCAAAAAAAAATCAACCAAAGGATCGGAGAGGAAAACAAAGGCAAAACCAACAATGCGTTCGCAACGGCGGAAAACCAACCTGCATATTTCTCGGCAACAGCGGGAAACGAAAAGGCAAAAACATCCGCAATGGCGGGAATGTCAATTAAACCAACTTTCGATTCAAAGTGGCTTCAAAGGTATTCAAAGATAATCGATAAGGATTGATTATGCATGGGATTACTTCAAGCATTAGGAAAAACATCAAATCAAGTGATAGAGCAACCCAAATGCTAGAAAACGTTCAAAAATTCATTAGACCAAAATAAGGAAGAAAATCAAACTAATTCAAAGTAGAGGAGGGTCCTAAAAAATTTTAGAATTTTGGGAAATTGTTGCAGCTGCAACACTGATAAAACACGGAGAACCAAAAACACTATGTATATAAGGCCATTGATCACATCAAAACACCATTTCTTGCCTCTTAACTATGAAAATGTTTCTCAATGCTATCTGTAACAAGTTCCAATGGAGGAGTCAAATAGCAATAATGAAAATTAAACACTAAAATTATAGAAATAGTTGTTTTTTAATGTATTCTTCCTTACCATTCATTGAGCTCCTCTCTGTTTCAAGAATAATTTAATATTCTCTACTAAACAGGACCAACCACGTGAAGGTGGAAGCTCTTATGGCCCCTCCCCCCCTCATATCACTCTCAATTCCCCAAACCCAATGCATCTACTTGCAAATAATAATTTACTGCAAATCATTTCACTCAATAGCTGAAATAAGCTTTCATTAAATCATTCTTTAAATCATTCATTAAACCATTCAATCATTCAACAACTGAAAAAAACATTCATTAAACGATTCATTAAATCATTCATTAAACCATTCATTTAGTCCATAGCCGATAAAAAAAAATCAGTAAACCATTCATTAAAGCATTCATTTAACCATTCATTCATGAAACTAAGGAAAAAAAGGTGTAATTTTTTTTATTATAAATAAGAATTACTCAAAATTTCTTTGGTCACTTCCTTTTCACTTTTCTTCTCTTTAAATATTTAGTCAGAGTCACATCTTCCGGAATCTGATCCTTAGTCTCCCTACTAGATTGCTCACAAGGTTGAACTTGCGGTGAGGGGTGATGAATTTCTGCAATAATGTCAAAATATTTCATTAATATATTTTTATTTTTATAAATACAAGTAATTCATTTTAAAAAAATTACGAAGGTATTTTTTTACCTGTCATGGGCACATCAACATGTTCATCATTATCTTGTACAAGCTCAACCTGTTCAGCGTTATCTATATCTACATACTCTGCAGTTGAATTGTGTAGAATTAGAATTGATGTTCATCATCTACAATTATCTATACAAAATAGTATCATATTAATAAATTCATAATGAGGAATCGAAGCATGACCTTCATCTAGTTGGTGTACATCCTCGACATGAACGAGATCATTACTTTCCTGCTAAAAAAGGAATAAATAATTTATGTTAATTTTTTATAACGAATAAATTGCATGAGAATTAATAAATTATCATTAAACTATATGCTTTTTATATAACTGTGCACCAGATGGATCAGTAGAAGATCGAGCAATATGCCCAGAAAAGCTTCTCCGGCGTTCAAAAATGGTGTCAAAGCCCTGTTCGAATCCAAGCTTCATTTCTTCCGCAGTGGGCAATTCTTTAAACGGGTCGGCCTGCATATTTGCATGATGTCATTAATTTTATATTTTTTGCCAGAATAAAACAAAAATAAATTTTAATATGATATTTGAATGCAGTTTCGGGTTTTCGATACTTACATATCAGACCGCCAAGTTCGAATAACAACCAAGCCCAAGCTTGTGTTGACAAAAAATTTGCATTCTTTTCTTGGTGGCCTTAGATGTGTCTGATAGCCTAATCAAGTGTTGAATTACGTTAGGTGATGTTCCAAATTTGATATAAAAACTAATAATAATAAGGCTTACCATTACATTTTGGAATGTATTGCATACCTCCCTATTCCTAGCGGTATCTTTCCTACTTTTCTCAGACCCTTCTCTTTTCCATATTCCACCAATTCTTTCCACTCCATATATGGAATCATTGGAGGGCGCTCATACCTAGGGTTCTTTTCTAGGTGAACACTATACTGGTCTCAGACAATCTTCATATGTTTTCCAGCCTTCTGTAGGACCTTCGATGTATCAAAGGTATCTTTTCCGAACAGACAAACCAAGCGATTAGTCATCTCATCCTTTAAAAAAATTCCCTACTTGTTCCACCTTCTATGGATGATGGGCCCAAAGATCTCCAAGGACAAATCATTTAGATGGTTATAAAATATATCATTTCCTGCAAAAAATTAATGCCATCATTAGTCAACATTAAAAAATATTATCGGTATATTAGACACAAATTATAAAAACTAAATTAAACAATCTATAACCACTTGGAATCTTCTCTATCTTTATTGGAACCAGTTCTTTGTTCACCAAAACTGTTGTCACTATTGAACCAGTGCTAGTGACATGAGAAGATCCAGGAAATGCATCCACCTTTCTATCTAACCCTGCATCCACCCCTTCTTCTGCAGCATCTGTTGTGGGTCGGTCAGCATGGTTGCACCCTCTGTTGGCCTCAAGGGTGTCGTAGAGCATGTTGTCAATTTTTCAGTGGACAATAAGGGAGCAGTATGTGGTGTACGTGGAGTGGTTTGTTCACTGGGACCAACAAAGCCTTGACCACCACTGTAAAGCTGCATAACTTGTTGTAAATTCAAACCATTGTATTATAAGTTCAATAGCATATAAAATTAAATATTATAAAGTTCTAAATGAATTTGCATTATTATTCAGGAACTTATTTCCAATTGTCGACATCTCTGTAACAACAATTGTATATTTGATTTGGTCTCTTCTATTTGTGGAGTTGTCAATGTCAGAAGAACCAGTTCCTCATTTTGTATTTTCATGGTCTTCTGTAGCACCCTCAACGGGTCTGTAGACCCACTAATTTCATTATCTTTCATCAACTGGGAGACCTCAAATTGTAAAGAGTGTTGAGATGGTGTTTCATAAACTGAATCGCCTGTCTACAACAGAATTATATAAAACATTGCTTAGTCCTTGAAGAAATAGTGTGCCCAAAAAATTATATTAACAAAAATTGTCTATCATGATAGATTCATAGGATTACATATAGGTTTACCTGATGCCTAAATGAGGGTGTGGTCTGATCAACAGCTGGGGAATCACCTTGATCATCCACCTCCAAAAAAAATACAGAACATTATCACAATGAACGCAATATGTAAAAGCGAACAAATACATAACAAAAATAAACTTTATGCTACATGCCATTATATGTGTACAATTTTGAAGTATTTAGAATGTGGAATTACATTTAGGTTTATAGGTTTCCTCGAGGCTCTAGCCCTCTGATCAATAGTTGGGGACTTTCCCCAGTCATCAACCTGCAAAAAAAGTATACAACATTATCATCATGAACGCAAACATAAAAATGGAAAAATACATAACAAAATAAACGTTATGCTACACGATATATATGTGTACGATATTAAATTATTTCAAATGGAGAATTACATTCATGTTTAACTGTTTCCCCGATGCTGCAGTCAGATGATCAATAGTTGGTTGTCTTACTTGATTAACACTCTGCATTGAAAATAGATAAGATTATATAAACAAACTGAATATACGAATGAAAATACATAACAACAGATCTATTTTTCCATCCTAAATTTATTACATTGGAAATATCGATGTATACTTTCTGCCTTGATTTAGGTCTACTAACATCTATTGAGAGGGAGGTACCCCTGAGAGAACCCTGCATCAAAAACATTCTAAAAATTACCTAACGAAACCAAAATATTCACTAAAACAATTTTAAAACATAAAAAATTGATGTATACATGTTTACTCGTGGATCGTGTACTCATCTCACCTTCTACTGGGATGATGAGCCCCCCATCACTTCCCTGCGAAGTCAACATAGGCAATTTATTAGAAAATTATAATTATATGATAACAAAAAATCCTATAGATGTTAAAATAATTAATAAAAGGTTGGGTAAATTGTTGGATGTACCACAACCATACTAACTGTGTTTGTATCTACACGATTCAAATTCTAATTAATAATTAGTTCTTCGCCAGCAGCTATTGATTTACTGGAAAATACAAAGACGCGGTTCCCTTCACGCAACTCGAATATGTAATTGGGTTGCTTAAGTGTAGACCCATGTTCTGTATTGTTTATAAACCCCACACTATTACCAGTTGTTTTTTGCCTTCCATCAATGGACAACGTTGCTCCTTTATTTTGAGCTTTGTCTTTCACTTGTATATAATTTGCTGATAAACCATATCTACCCATACTTTGTGTATATTGGACTAGGCTCATCCAATCACTGTAGTTGTAATAGGTTCCAACATACTCCATCAATTATATACATTTGTCGTATCCAACCTTTATGCCATCCATGCAAAACAAACCCAATCCATGTAATGATGACGGTGAAATTCTATATATCCTCTCATTCACATGAAAATCAATGTTTACTTGAGGAATATCCCTAGGTGCCCATTGTTTCACTAGCTATTTGTACCTTAAGGGCACCTCGATGTCTCCTACTATCTCATCATCATAGGAACATGACCCCCTCCTTTGAGAAAAAAGTCCATCTGTTTATTGAATTTCCTTTTGATCTTATGACATCTAGTTGATCTAGCCCTTGTAGACCTACTGGATGTCTCAATTTCCTCTAGCCTTCCCAAACTCCCCTCGCTGGAGGAAGATAGGTATGACAAATATCTGTTTGGTTCTACCTACACCATGGCCGAAAAAAATGTTGGAAAAAACATAGCAAAATACCAACAAAAAACTTGGAAAGAATTATAAGCATGACATAATGTTGATATCATTATCCTGAATAATATCAATAATTCCCTAGTATAACAATTCAACACATAGTCCTTTAAGACGATATAGATATCAAGTCGTTCCATATCAGATGCTTCGGCCAATTAATCTCAAAATACAAACTATGTTTTTTACAATATCGATTGGTGTACCTATTTGAATTTAGTTTGTTTGCTCACCCAAAAATATAAAAGACTCAGTTTAAGGATCTCAATATATGTGATAAAAGAATTGAAAATATTTTGTATCTTTTTTTCAGAAGAAAAAGAGGTGTTCCAGCTTGATATTCAATAGTGAATAAAAGGTAACTTTTACATAGTCCATTAACGAGTGGAGATCATAAGTATAAAAAAAAACCTCTTCTGGAGGGATGGAACCCACAATTCCAAGATGAATGAAGTAGCAATACCACAGGGAGAACATAAAGAGCCCAAAACGCTTATCCAAGGAGGCATCGAGGGTGGAGAAAACACACGCCTGGGGGGATGAAAACAAACTCTATATCCCCAACTAAAACAAGAAAGTTGTTGATGTATCCCATAGTATAAAGAACCAAAAAAGACTATTCCGCACAAATCAAAAGGCTCTTAAATTAATTGTGTCATGCCTTCCTCAATGATTTATCCTTCTAAAGGTTACGAGAAGGAGAGGAGGCCAGCCTTCATATTCAATGCTTTGTTGGATAAACGGTCTGCACTCATATTGTGCTCCGTGTAGACATGGCTAAAGTCATATAAATTAATTTATGATGTCAGTGGTATAGCATATATGTCGGATATCCGACGAAATGCATTACTTTCTCCAACCTCTTTAGATGAGTTCACATTATGAGAGCTTCTAACAATACACCGACCCGATCACACAACTTCTAGGTCAGTTCTCCAATCTACATTGGTCTGATTATTCATTTACTTGGCCACTCCTCTCTCCTTAATCTATACCCGTAGGCTTACATATAACTTAGAAAAACTTCCAACTGATCAAAACAAACTCCCATCTGAATCTTGTCTCGATAGCCATTATGGTTTTGATGTCAGAACCCCAAAATTTCGAAAAATTTAAAACTTTTAAAATAATAATATTACAGATAAACAGCTCATCTAACATTAATTAGTTATATTAATGTAAAGCAGTTTAACTGGTATTTATTATATCTATATATACATTAATAGCGGGTTATGGAGTTTATCAGTTAGTATGCTTAGTTATAAAACATACTTTACAATTTACTAAGTTTTCTTCCTTCTTGTGACCATAAGGTGATCTGTTATGCGTCACCAGGCTTACTTAGCTTTCGAGCTAACACAAGGGTTTCTATTTTTCTTACAGAGGTACAGGTAAGAAGTTGTGGCGCTGCAAATAAAATTTTAAAGTAAATATTATAAGTTTGTCGTAAGTAAACAAGTTTGAAGGAAGAGACCAAACAACTCAACTTTAAGTTGAGGTAATATCGTCTTATTTCTTTCTAGCAGAAGTACATATTGTTCATACAGATATGTCAATTTCTTTAGTCTAATACAGTTGCATTTTCTATACAATTATCTTGTCAATTCCTTAAGAATCACAGTAGAGAAACAAGGTTGTAATATCTATAATAAGAAATTAAACCTATACAAGCAAATTGAATTGAAAGAATACTGATCAAACTTCTTTTATTACTGCAGGGTTTTTGGCCTGTAAAACTATTACTGCCAAGTCTTTGCTTGTTACTGAGGTTGTCTCCTGAAGTAAAACCATTGTCTTGCAAGGTAATTGATTACTTCTTTATTTTAAAAGTCTTATATTACAATCACTATTTTAATATTGATCAATAACCCATTTAGGAGATAAGTAGAAAGAATATAACTTAGTCTTCTCCTATCGTACTTTCTTGTAAAATTTTATACTATGCTAGAAAATTTAACGAAAATAACTAACTAGCATCAGTTAAATTCATTGATTTGTCTTATCAATTACCAAGCCTTGAATTTGAATTCAAATACAAAATTATCTGCTTCAGTACAATTTGTATACTATTGAAAAGTCATTAATTCATTACAAGAGAAGATGGTTTCAAGGTTTTAGAGCTCAAAAAAGCTTTATGTCTCTAGGAAATTTCCTAGTGTACAATCAATTAACATCAAGGTCTCTATGCTTATATTTTTCTTGCTTGATTTGGTACTTAAACTTCTTGTACTATAAGAAAAAGTTTATAAAACTTAGTACCATGTTTTCATTTCATAAAACCATTATAATATATATATACCATAGTCTAACCATGTTTTCATTTCATGAAACCATTATGATATATATACCATAGTCTATCCTCCAAAAGAGTATATATATAAAAACAAACTATATATATATAAAAACAACTATATAAACTCAAGTCTATGATTTAGATCGGTTATCTCCCAACATCAACCTTATAGATTTTGTTATATTATTCTCCATCTACTTATGATTATCGTGGTTGACTTATAGTGGAGAGTAATGATGCATTATTTGCATGCAACGCAGGTTATAGCCCAATGCTCCACGACCTTGGTGAACATTACTCCACAAATGATTTGAAATCATTCCTCCTTCGCGACGTTGATGAACTATATTGTAAACCCACTCTTGGTAAAGTATTAAAGCACTGGCGTGGCAGCACTCCAGCCCTGCAACGAGTGGATATAAACCTCATGAGCTAACCCTAAACTCTTATTTCCACCGCACCTCTCGGCGTTGTTTGCTCTGCAATGGTGCCGAGCACTCTTGCGTGGCCTCTGCTCCATGTGAACTCCTCCTTGTCGACTTCAGTCGTGGCTATCTCCCTCCATTGCGTGCTGGTTACAGTTCTTTAATTCTCTTCTCATGCTTCATAGAAGTCTGAGCTAAACCCTTGCTGTTGTTCTGCCTTCCTCCGGGGTTTCGTGAGTTGATAACAGACTTGTTCTCTGTTCATGGCCGAGATATAAAACTTCTTTCTCCTCCATACAGGTATTACTTACCTGTTCTGTGAGATGTGGTGCTGGAGACGACGCCTTGCCTCTTCCATTATACAGGTAACAAAAATACATTACTGCTAAATGATAATTTTTTTGCAATTAAATCTTGCATTGAGCACGTCATATTTATATAGGTTTGAATCTTTACATTTGCAGGTTTTTACGACTTCCAGCGTGGCCGAGGATAGAAGGCAGGGAAAACTGGCTTCATTCTGGGTAAGCCCGGTCATGCCATGGCGGATTTTTCTTTGTGGTTTACAGTTGGAACACTTTTGGGTCGGCTCGAGGAGCCTGAAACCCTTCCAGTTTTCTTCAGACTTTTAGGATTGATAGTGCTACGGCTTAGGTGTTAGGATTATTAATCCTCCCTTGTCCAAATTTGGTCATATGTCTAAATCGGGAGTCATGTCTAAATCAGGAGTCCATCCAGTCTATTTATAG
>LPNX010521677.1:304973-324155 GCA_001517045.1 Pseudotsuga menziesii
TTTGAGGTTGAATCAGTTGCATCTGAATCCATCGTTTAGGGTTGAATTGAATGGAATTCTTCATGTTTAGGGTTCAATTGAATGGAATTATTCATTAATGGAATGGAAAATTTCCATCATTTAGGGGTACAACCAAACGTTGAGAGGTATATGAGAGATAACAACAGATAAACAATAGGGAAATTAGGGTTTGCAAGTTTTGGAAAAATTGAATAATACAGTCCTGAGTTTGCAAATCTAAGGTGCAAGGGTATTCCAGAAATAAGCAAACATGGAGGATAGACAAAGGAAACATAGACCTAAAAAGGTCATGGAATAATTGTTTTGTTTATACTACAATGTCCATTCCACACCCTTGCTAGCCTATGGCACCACTAAGGTGAAAAAGGATGTATATAATTATCAGGACAATTTCTATAACTGAAAGGAAAGGGTAGGATTTTCAAAGTATACCACTATTGAAATTTTATGTTGGATCAATTGTTTGAAAACCACAATACTTACTTATGCAACACAAGGAGAAAACATTCCTTCTCTGGACATCAATCCCTCATAATTCCATCCCTCCAATGCACATCAGCCAAACTAGTTGTTCAAATATGAAACATGCATAAGTGTGGCCTTGAATTAGAACACATTTTCAAATTTTCACTAGAAACCATTCGAATACAGATTTTTCTGGTCAATTTCCCTGCATAGACCACCAAGGTTCCTTCCATAATTTGCTAAGAATTATTATATAAGGTCGCAAAACCCTTGGCATGCATTTCCTAGAATTTACTAAAAGCATCCAAAACAATGATTGTACCATTTTGGACAAATCATACCTTTCACTTGGTGATAGCTCTGAAGGATTAATGATGTGGGTTGGTAGATAAAAAGGGATACTGCAACTTAGTGCCATTGTATTTCTTCAAAATGGCCTCATTTTCATTATCCATGCATGAAAGGGCATATTTTTATGTTTTAGAAAAATAGTGGTGTTCTTACTTGGCCTTAGGATTCTTGCCATATGGGAAAGGCAGTTATTCCTTGTAGAGAGATTTGAAACTTTTAGATTTCAATTTGTACCTTTCTACAGGCCTGGGCGTCCATTTTTTTGAATTGTCGAAAAATACTAAAAAGAGTGAAAGCACTGATTTGGAGAATCCACTGCGTGCATCTAGAGATTAGTTTGGAAAATCGTGTGCATGGGTTTTGCAAGAAATATTGGGTACTTAATCCAAGTGCCTTCATATTTCACCATAAATTCTCATGTATGGTATGGCATGCATTTTCCTGATCCACTTTAGAGTGATGTTTACTCTGTTTTTCTACATAGATTTCAGTTTTAAGCTACAAGAGGCATTTTTATCAGTTTCTATGCATACCTTTAAGATTATGGAAGTATCCTAAAATAGGATCTCCACCATACAGAATAGAGTATATAGGATGCATCTAAAGTAGTGTCATAACCTGTGATTTGTAAACAGAATAATAATGTTGTAGACAAACCCTACTCCTTCTCTCTGAAATGAAATAAAAATAGAATACTTAAGCCCTACCCCAGAGCATTAATTGATGTTAGTGCATTTAATGGATGTTAATGGTAAAAATGAAGTGGGAATGAAATAGGACATAAAGCCTCATCATTCTTATGTCATGTAGACATTTACTTCAATTGTTGGTACAAAGGAGGTGGCATCCAAGCATCTTACTAGTACCAAACTTGCTCATATGAGCTTCAAGTTATTCATCAAGAATAATGCTTACAAACTTAAACTTAATCTTTTAAGCGTTAAAAAAATTGCACTAATATATTTTTTCTAAATATTTTTTTTTACACATCTTGTGGTTAGACTTGCTAGTTTCACACGTAAACTATGTTACTATAAGAAACTCTATAAATCTAATATTGCCCAGTGAATTCTACGCAAATAAAATTTCAATATTTCTTTCAACTTCAATTGGAAAATGGAGTTATTAAGATAGGGACCACTCTCTTATTCTTTCTTAGAAGGCTTGGAAAGATTGTAATGTAACACAAGGGATGCATAGTTTATCTAAAGGTCACTCCAAGTAGCCTCTACACTTTGCAACATCTTTCATGTCTTTTCTGTCTAATAAGGGGAACCTTGAACTCTATATGACACTAGTGGGAATATACCATGGGGCCTTCCAATTAACCTTTATAAAATTGTGTAAGAAAATAAATACCAAAACATAATCTAAAGCATAAGAAACAACAATAGCTCACACATAGGGTACACATGATAAATTTACCTTAAAACCCTTAAACATGGTTATTTTTATAGAAACCCATTATTCCATTGTGTGTACAAAGAATGAATCAATATTTAAATATAGGAAATTTCAATGACTTACGAAGTAAATTCAAAATTCTCACTAGTGAATGAAAACCTAGTTAGGGCTTAACTAGAGATGAATTCCCTTAATTAGACATGTAATTTGCAGACATTCAACTTAATGGGGTTATTACCAATTACAAGCAAAGGCATTCTAGAAATATTGTTCCTATGAAAAAGATTGCTTTTAATTGGTAAATGGATTAGAAATCTTTGTCCTATGACAAAGATTACCTTTCAGACATGTCTATACCTTTTTTACAGCACTATGGGAAATTCTGGGTCTGTTTGTGGCCCCAAGCAACCCTAAAACAACATTCATTTCTAATTCTGAGCTGAATGTGGGAAAAGACAGCATTCATACCCAATTCTGGGCTGAGTGAGCTTCATTAATTCTTAGTATATGTGTAAGCTTATTCAAGCTACTGTTTATGCTTACTCCTTCTTAGTTATGCTTGTTTAGTATTATACCGTATTGGTTCTAACATTCTAGTTAATGAACATGATATCAAAACTATTTCCATTATATTGGTAACATATGAAATTACAATACTAGTATAACCCCATGTGATTGGCTCTATTCCTATGATATTGATATCAGAAGCAAGAGGTTAGCTTGTTACGAACCATGTACACGTCTAATGACTCTAATATAAGGATATCATGTTCTATACATTATATACATTGTTTCCCTAATATAAAAAGATAGTATATCCTCCTAATATGTGTAATGTTAATGTTATTCTATTCCTACGGTATCCATAGGAATACTGAATCATACACTACCCAATTATAGAGATAAGGCTAATATGGACATAAATACCCAGGAATCAAGTACGATATCCATAATGTTACTCTTCACCTTACTTCACCTTAAAAGGATCAAGTAGTTCCATATATAAGCTCTAATCTCACTACTTACGATGAATGGTACCTATGTTTCCATAATATATACTATATATTAATGTACAAGTAAGCAGAGTATCGAGTTTGTAATTAGCTAACACCATGTATACATAATAATGAGCATGTTCAACTCTATCTGTCATGTTACGTATCAACTAAGTATAAGGCTATTGGATTACCATGATTATGTCATAAGTGAATCCCTAATAAGTACACTACCCTATCACCAATAAAAGAGTATGCTATATTTACCATGATTATGTTCCCTAAAAGAGTATGTTATATTTACCATGATTATGTTACATAAAAGAGTATGCTATAATATTTATGTAATAAGCAGTGACAGGAATCAACCCAAAACTATTGCTCAATATCATGGGTATAGCATAATCACTCTATTAGAGGCAACCTTATTTTCAAGTCTAGGAATCCTTTAGGTGTCATTTCATGTGCGACAGTCTAAGCATCAGCTAACATGTGACTTGAAAATGATTTGATGCAGTCTAGATTTAAAAGGAATATCAAAATGATAAAAAACAATATCAAAATTATAAAACCTAAATATATGAGCTGTTATGTGCAAGTGTGTGGGTAAACAGAGTGATAAAACCTCAATATGGGTTTATACCAGCCATCTAACAACTAGTAACATTAATTCTGGGCATAATCCAAGAGTCGAAATGAGAGTAAATTTAATTAATGTTAGGTCTGTGGGAAGAGATAGAGTGAGAGAAACAGACCTGGTCTTGTTTTGAGGATAGAAGTGGGCCAAGTTATGAGGTATTAAACAACAACAATTCTGCATAGGTTGAGCCTGGTTTGGCCTTCCAAACAACAATGAAGAAGCCCCAACTCTAAAGCTGGGCAATCTTTAAGGAACAACAGGAAACATCTTGCTAGAAATCTAGTTGGAAGCTGGAAATTGCTAATCTAAGATCACATACCTTCTTCTACAACACAATCTAGATAGAGTATCACCCCCATGTATTTCTCTAATGATACTCCTAATTTGACAAAGAGGGAATGATAAAGAAATTCAATCAAGGGAATGATAAAATCACCAATTAAAAAGTAGTTTGTAACCCCATCCAACAACACATAACTAAAATCCAACAGCATTAGTCTTCGTAACCCAGCCAACGTCCAACCCCTACCCATTTCCTCCTTTTCATTTTTATAGACATATTGGAAATAATAGAGTCCTAAATAACTTACCTTAGTTTTAGTATTTTGGGAGGACACATGTAGCTAAAAATTAGAAGATGTTGGCTCAAATATAGAGAATAGTTTCCTCCACTTCCTTCATTTTTGGAATAGGATAAGACTGTCTTGACACATGGATATTTCATAAGCTTCTTAAGATCACCCCCATTTGTCTCTAAGTTTCTCTTTGCCCAGTAAGCCCTGGATATCTTTCATTAAAAGCAAAAAAGAAAATATTTACATATGTTAAAATATACCGTAGTTCTAACCATCTCATGGTGTATCACTTTAAATTTAATAAAAATGTTGTAAAGAAAAACATTTTACATAATTATATTCTACTTTATTATAGAGGTTCATTTATGGGACATTAAAACATAAATTATTAAGGGTGTTCCTTATGCGATCCATAATGTGCAAAATATAGGGTCATTTTAGGTCCTAAAACTCAAGGCAGAGTCTTACCAAACCCATGACATTGAGTCAACAAGCACAATACAATTGTTCTTTAAGACTTGAACCCTCCAATGTATAAACTAGTGTACACCTATGCCTTAAATTCATTCCCCATCTCTATAACCTATACAGGGATCACTCATTACTAGCTTGCCTACAACCTTCCAGGCTTCTTCATTCGTCCTAGGGCATATTCATTGTCTTAGTTCCGCTCATACCTTGGGCATGTAAACCATACAACCTCAAGGGATGTCTCATACCCTTGATGTCACTATGGTTTATAAATCCAAACGGTGGCATTGCAATGACTTTGTTTTCAACAATTAATGAGCCATGATATCAGAAGCCAGTTTTGAAGGTGTTTTTGATAAGGTTGGCGTTATGGTTAAGGGGATAGGTGCTTTATTAGAATAGTATGCAAGACCAAAAACATAATAAATCAAGTATGTGTGTATGCATCCAAGGAAAATCTATGGTAACCTCTTTTAGTAATAATTTAGGGGTAAGAATTGATAAATCCTATTCTAAGTTTCCAGATCTGTGTTAAGCATTGATTAAGAGTGTTTTGGGGGGAGCTATGCCAGGAGAATGAATAACTACTTGGCATATTTATATTACACCCTAATGGAGGTGATTGGTTATTGTTGAAGTTGATAGTGATTGATGGTAATATTAATCAACAAAAATAAGAAAACAAGGTCTAAGATAAATTCTACTTCATCTATCCATGTAGATAAAAATGGCATGCTAAGATGGGACTATTCTTGAAACCATTTCACGATTGTCCAAGCACAAATCCTGTGGTTATCTAAAATGATTTTTGCATAATAATTATGGTGTTATTTTATGTGTTTGTCCAGGGCTATTTCCAAGGAAGTTGATCAGTAGGAGGGCACACTTACAAGAGCAAAAAAACAACCCCCATCTAGATCCAGATCTAAATATTAATTATATTTTTCCCTCAACATACATCTATTTGAGACTTGCAGTCGTTCCTAGGAGAAATAATATGATCTTATTAAAGTTTGACCCATTGATAAACAATATGAAGATGAAAGCAATACCAGGGTGTACTTCTTAAAGGTATTTTGGATGTTCCTTTCATGCATTTAAGGGATTGTTTTGACAAAGATTTGGATTGTTCCTGTATCCTATTTCTAGCATGTAGGGGATATTATTTGGGTGATAGATGGATCCTTTTGTCGGTTCCTTATAATAGTTGTATTAAAAAAACAATTCCACTATTTTAAAACAACATCAACGGTAACGCCTGAGTATAGTAGTGTGAACCTAAAAGGTAACCCCCAAGCCCAAACATTGAACCTATTTCGTAACCCCCAAACCCTGTGTTAACACCATTATTTAGCAGGGGAGCAAAGAGACCATGGTGCAAAGAAAGTAATGGTCACTTTTCAAAACTTTGGTTAAAATTTTATAGCATGAAAGCATGGTAAAAGGCGAAAAACGATGATTTGTCAAAGGATCTAACGGTACAGAGTGAAAAGATGAAGATCAATGGTCTGTATTATATCTGCTCCCTAAAATATGCGATGAAGATAAATATATGCGGGCGTGAATGTAGTATATGGATCAATGGTCATCGATCCAGCCATATGAGATCTACGGTCTGAACAAGATCCACTTTGAGAACCCGCACGCTTGTTAAAACAACGGAGCCCGGCGGAATCGAGTGCGTGTAACTTGATCCAATGGTGGAAAAATAAAGGCAGATTACATCTACGATTGTGGATGAATCTGGAGCAGGAACTTGCACGATGGATAAGACCACAACGCTCAGTGGAATTGGATACGTGCCACCTGATCTGATGGCGGAGAAATAAAGGTGAAATTGATCAACGGTCACAGATAGATCCGGAGAGGGAAGGTGCGCGGTAGATAAAGGTAAAGAGAGGTTGCAGAATATAAACCACTGTCCACGTGGCTAATCGTGGTGTAATCCGGAGGTGAAAGCAGTTTAGAGGAAACCACCAAAAGGACGCTCCGGAGTGGGGTCCTATAAAAGGGAAGTTGACTTGTTCCATGGTTATTTTATTGGCGCCGGACGAGTGAAAAATACCTGCGGATTCGTCAACCTTTCGACTGTCAATTTCAAGCCCATGCAACCGCATTAAACAGGTAAGGCTTAAACGCCCATAATTCGTCACTCTAATTGCCATTATCAAGTGAATTATGGACCAAGAGAAGGAATTGCAAGGGTCTGGTCGAATTATAGATGACATGGAAGATTATTTAGTTGATAGAGATAGAGGCGTCTGCAACCCTTTTCTGTCCATAGGAAGCGTGTCAGTCAGTAAAGAAAGGTTGTGGCACTACCATTCATAGGGAAATGATGTCTTGAATGTCTGTAAGTCCTTTTTATATTATTTCGCTCTCGAACAAACCTTACATTTTCCAGAATTCGCAGAGTGGTGCGCGGTCAATTATTCCCCTTCTCAAAGAGTCATTGTGAGTCAGTCTACTTCTCGAATACTCTGTAAAATCAATGCCAATGTCGTCCGTGAAAATTTAAAGCTGCCGGACAGTTACCCTGACAACCGTGAACCTGTAAATGAGTCTATTCTTGCTGAATTGTACAAAAGTTGTATTTCTGAAGTCCGTTGCAAATTTATGTCCAGTATTTTGAAAGAGGGTCAGTCATTAGACGGTCTTTTCCTGCCTTACCATGTCCATATTTTCAAAAATGAAGTTCAATTAGTGGTATCCCTGGTCTGTCAAATTTTGGGTCTTGACGATGATTGTTGCGTAACTGAAGTCATCCTTGGTTTTTTGTTAAAAATGAGTTCATTTGGTTCAGAGTCTCAATCGGTTCCTGTATTTAGTCTAGATGAGTACGTGGCGGAAGCAATACACCTTCAGTTAAGTGAATTCCCGAAAGTCCGGTTCTTTAAATTTCAAACTTACCTGTTGAACATGTTGCTATGTTCAAATGTCACTGAGTTACAGTTTTTGAGTACCATCTTCTCTTTTGATTTGCCCAAGCAGATCAGCATGTTTTAGTTTGCTAATTCAATCATGTCAGAGATATATAAAATGGTGTTCGATGAAGCGCTGCCCTGTGTGTTAGAAGACATGAAATGTCTGATGCAGGCCTCGCCTAAGGATCGAGTCGGAGACTGGTTCCTGCATAAAGATTGTACTGTTTTGAGGATATATGGATTCACTGGGGAACCATATAAGTTACCTACTTTCCTCACTCCCAGAGTTTTTGCATTGGAATTCATGAGGCAAAGGTTACACTCAGAGGAAGAACATTTTGGAGCCTTTAAAAAATCTTCAAATATCAAATTCCCCCTTAAGGTTGGCTCCTTTATTTTCAAAAATAAAGGTGCCTTAGTGTTTATTGAAAGGTTATTGGGAAACATGGAATTTCAAAAATATCCGAAGGCAAATTATGATCCTCACCACATAATTTCCCTAAGGAAGAAGGCCAACAAAAAAAAAACATTTGAACATCAGTTTATTGAAGGATTGAATGAAACAACAAATTTGTTGCAGTTTATGGAAGTTCAAGGGACCGGCGGAAATACAAGTACTTTACCAGTTACAGTATCACAAGTGTCAAAAGGTCCTAATGTTTTGATTAAGAGGAGCCTGTCTGAAATTGAAAGCATGGAAGTAGATGAAAATGGGTCACACAAAAAGGCAAAATTGTTACAGGTTGGTGGAGTTTCAAGTGAAGAGATTTCTGATGATTTTAAGAGAGTTACTTTAGTTCCAACAAAATATGTACAAATAAATCAATTTTCTTTCAAGGATGTAGATAGTTCAGAACCAAGATTAATTTTTAAGTCCAAAGAGGAACTCAAGGCCAGTTACATGGAGAAAAGAAAGCAGTCTCTGGAAGAGACAAGAAGTTTGCTCCCACGAGTAAGGAATCTAAGCAATCCAAAAACCTATTTGATTTCTGCCCGAGATACAGAAAGAAACACCTTCAAATTGGCCATGGTTAATGATAAAAAGATGACAGAGATGGAATTAAGGTTGGAAAAAATTAGTGTACCTGACAAGATACAGCTTCATAAGCAAACAAGTGATATTATTTATTCATATATGTTACAGGCTATGATGAGAATCAATAAACCACAAATTTTGGTAGATAAGTTACAGATTCAATTGAAACATGAAAGAGTTGAAAATAAGGCCAATACCATTCAGATTAAAAATCTACAAGCAGATATTATCAGTTCAGGAAATGCAAGAGACAACACCCAAGTTGTCAGAAGAATGTTAGAATAAAAAGACATTGCTCTCCAAGTTCTGAAGAAAAAATTGAAGATCCCAGGCTCTGAGCATATTCAATCATCTGAACTAGTGGCAAGAAGAGAAAGACAAGATCCAGCAGGAGATGATGGAGCATAAAGGAAAAGCTGTCAAGTTACAAGAGGAAAGCACAGATGGGAAGCTGAACGAAGTGAAATGATATCTCAAATTGCCTTGCTGAAAAGGGACCAAAACGAAGTAAAGGAAATCATGGAAGAATTGATGAGTCAAACACCTATTGATGAGGACCTTTCCATTGTAAATATTGATAAACCATTGAATGAATTTTCTGGGGATGACTTGTCAATACCTATGTCCTAGGTCAGCTTAAAGGATGAAGAAATAAAAGAGTTAAAGGTGGAGAATAAAAAGATCAAGTCTGAATTGGCCAAAGTAAGTGAGAATAAAAATAAAATATTGCAAGACAGGAATCAGCTGCAGAATAAATTCAATGAACTAAAAGAAAGAAACATTGGGAAAGGTCCTCTCCAAGGGGCAAAGCACATCATTTGGGACACCTTATCTATAGAAATCACTAAATTCAGGCACCATCTGAACTTTATCGATGATCAAAATATATTGATCAATTTGGCTCACCAAAGACTAAAGTTAGTGAATGAACACATGGAGAGAAGACCCCTTACCACAGCCTAGAACACACTAAATTTTCTAAATTCATTGACATACCAGAAATTACATGATATGGGAATAAAAGATAGAATATCAATAGTTCTATGGGGTAAAAGGTTTATCCACAAGCACCATTTAATGAAGACGGTCCAGGACAAGGCAAATGAAATGCTTTCAGAGGTTAATAACTTCAAGCAGGTTTTCAAAGAGCTATTTGAGGATGGGCTACCATCCTTTTGGGACGAGGAAGGACGGATGTTCTCTCAGGAGCACTATCACAGCTTGTTAGTTCAAAGCCGCATGGATCATTCCAAATTTGATGATTTGGAAAAAGGCCTAACAGGGAAAGCTATTGTGGACAAATTGACAGAGGATTTCGAAATCTTACAAAAGTTCCTAATCATCAGGAGAGGATTGCCCAAGGTATCATATGAAGGTTACATGGAGTTAGAAGTATCAATTCGATAAATGATGGAATATGATACCCCGAGCGTGGAGCAATGGAAAGATGTGGAAAGGTTCGAAAAGACTAAATACATCCTTCATTCATGAGAACAGATGGCGCGTGCTGAGGAGTGTCTGGACGATGACCTGTTACCAAGTTGATTTTAGCTTAATGATTTGTTCAGATTGAAGCTGTAGTTTATTCCTAAAATTTAGTAATTTAGTTACAAGACTTTAATTAAGCCGATCATTCAGTTATGAATCTTCTTGGAAGATCAAAATATTTTATCTATATATTTGCATCTATTTTATGAGATGGGGGTTGGAACCCATCATATTGTTGAATATTTTTGAGAGACATATATTTTTTTAGCAAGAAGTTGAATGCGAAGAGATTATCAGAGATTCCTGTGCCATTTGTATTACAGTCTGTGCTTCTTTCTTTGTGATTTTTTTTTCTGTGTTCACTCCATTCTGTTTTCTTCATATTTGGAACAAAGTGTTGAATGATTGGAATTCATATTTATTATGCTCTGGTCATTGTTTCAAATATTTTATAAACCTTTCTACTAAAGTCAATATTGAATTCATATATTGATGCTCTATATTGATGGACTGTGCCCTACTTCTTCTGCTCCAAATGGATTAAATGAATGACTGTGATTAGATGGTTACCTTGCCTCTGATGAACCTCTATGCATATGATTTTATGTTATTTATTTATATGTGACCCCATGCCCAATGGTTATGTGCTGTTTCAACCATTTATACGAATTTTTGAATGTTAGCTATATCTGGTCTCGTTAAATCTGAATTGAGAGATCCCTCTTTGGAAGAAAAACCAGTTTCTTTCTAAAGTGGTTTTTGCTGTTACCTTGGGATTTACCTTTTACAACCTTGGGTACATTCTGAGTGCTAACAACTGGCGCCGTTGCCGGGGAACGAAGGTGCATATCTACCCTGGGAGAACGACAGTGTTTTAAGAAGATTTCTGTGGGCAATCAGGAATTTTTAAACAGTAAAAAGGTTGTATATTTGTCCTGGCGACTCCATTGTAAAACTTCTTCAGAACTCAAGGAGTCATTCTGGCTTCGAGAAGACACACACGAGGTAACTCTGATACCGAAATCTTGAAAAGTTTTGAAGACCCAGAAAAGTTATTCAAGAGAAAAAATAAAGAAAAGTTAGGTTTTCCTTTGTTTGGCGTGTCATCATCTCAAGATTCTCATATTGATCCAGAATGGGAAGTTAATGCTGGGAAAATTTTGTTGAGAACCAAATCTGAGTCTGACCTTAAGAATACTGAATTCAATCCTCGTAGGTTAGAATCTTATTTGTTGGATTCCCTCTGGAGAGATTTACAGCAAACTACTAAAGTTGAAACATTTACCTCTCAAAATTCTCAGAGCTCTTCAGTTCCTGTAAATCCACCTAGACCAATGGCAGCCAGATTTACTCCCTTGTGTTTGCCTCCTTTACTACATGACCTTCCTTAGAACTATTCCCAAAGAATTTCTTTGTTTGATGGAGAGGGTGACGTAACTGCAAAACAGCATGTTTCCAGGTTTGAATATTTCATCGACTTAGAAGAAGTTGATTATCCAGATGTTAAAATGCATTTGTTTGCCCAAAGTTTGTTAGGTGAGGCAAAGAAATGGTTTAAATATTCGCCAAATGGGTCTATAGTGAATTTTCAGGATTTCCAAAATGCTTTCCTAGATAGGTGGGATGATAAATAGAATCCTTTGCAGCTCTTATCTCAGTATAACAGTCTCAAAAAGGGAGGTTTTGAATCTGTCCATGAGTTTTCTAGCAGGTTCATGAGGGTTTACAATTCCATTCCGGAGGACATAAAACCTTCTGCAGCCACAGCCAAATTACATTATGCTGGAGCGTTTGACAATGACTTTGCATTTTCATTAAGAGAAAGAAAATCAGTAGCTCTTGCTGCTATGTTTACAGATTCTCTACAAGTAGAATCAAATATGATGGCGAGTGGAAAGATGAAACATAGAGATATTGATAGAAGAAAAAAAGAAGAAAAATTGCCTTCTACATCTTCTTCTACTAATGATGTCAAATTTGAAATGATGTTGAAAACCATGGAAAAGTTGATGGATAGATTAACTATGGATAATAGGGGATTCAATAGAGAACAAGCTGAGCCTTAGATCAGGAATCCTAATTTCAGAAGACCGAATCCTCTGGTTCCTCCCCAAAACAGACAAAGAGACGTAAGAAATCCAAGAAATCAAGAGGAACAACAAATTCGTCCACCATTCCCGGAAAATTATGTTGCTGATGAAGAAGATCCCGTTGAAAATGAGATTCATCTTTTTGGAGAACAAGACTCGGAGATATATCTTACTGAGGAAGAGCATAACATGCTTGGGAAGGGAGATGGAAGTGAAGAATTTGAAATGGAGACCGAGCAGTATCAAAGGGGTTATTTACATGCTATGGATGATGTGCAAAGGAAAATCAGATTGAGGAACAGGGATGTCCTCATAAATAAAGGAAAGGCAAACCCAAATCATCCTTCCACTAGTTCTTTGAATGTAGAAAAGGGAAAAGAACTGCAAAAAGAATCTCTTGTAAATAAAGAGGTTGAAAGTGATGTACAAAGAGATAAAGCAATAAAGCAGGCGGCTCCGGTTGATGTGGAAAAAATTGGTTCTGGCTTCAATTTACAAAATTAACTTTCAAAGCTAAAAATCTTTGTTCCATTTAATGAGTTATTGAGAAACACTGAATACAGAAGTACTATCACAAAAATGGTCAAACATCAAGGAGAATGGCAATCTGACATTTTAGAATTGAACGATGATAACCCTGCTATTTCGTTTGGGTCAAAGGTTGAAAATTTAGAAAGTGAAGAAGTTCCCCCTTTCTATTTGAGTTTAAATGTGCATGATAAGGTGGTCCACAATGCTATGCTAGACTCAGGGGCATCACACAACTTAATGCCGAAAGGAATGGTAGAGAGTTTGGGATTAGAAGTAACAAGACCTTATAAAGATTTGTACTTGTTTGATTCTAAAAGAGTGAAATGCCTTGGTTTAATTAAAGATATGGTGGTAACCCTAAATAAAATGCCATCTAAAACTATAGTCATGGATGTGGTCGTCGATGATATTCCACCTAAGTTCGGGGTGCTGTTTTCGAGATCTTGGACTTCCAAGTTGAAAGGTAGTTTACAGATGGATATGTCTTATGCTACAATTCTTGTTCGAGATGGGAGAAAAAGGTTATATAGTGAAAAAAGAACTCCTTATGTAGTAAGCAGTCAAGATAAACCCGAGATTCACCACATATATGCTGTTGATACTGATTTGGGGTCTTCTATCTTCTTTAATGATGTTGTCCCACATGATATAGAAGAGGCATTGCAGAAGAAGTCTGAGGAGAGAGTAAGGAAAAGAAAGTGCTAGAGTAGGATGCTTTGGAAGCGAAACAAAAAAGGGAAGGCCAGTGGATTATGTACTTTGACGGATCTGCTGCAAAAATAGGCGCTGGAGCTGGTGTGTATATAATTTCTCCTATTCGGGATTTCAAAGCTTTATCATATAAATTAACATTTGAATGCACAAATAATGTGGCATAGTATGAAGCTTTGTTACTGGGATTGCATGCTTTGAAAGATTTGGGAGCTCAAAAAATAAGAGTCTTGGGGGACTCAGAGTTGGTGATAAATCAAGTAAATGAAAGCTATCAAACTAGGCATCCTCGGATGAGGGCTTATAGAAATGAAGTGTGGGATATGTTGGGAAACTTCTTTACCGAGCATTCAATTCAAGTAGTTCCCATACATGAAAATTTGGTAGCTGATTCTTTAGCTTTGGCCGTTGGAAAATTTGAAACCCCTGTTGCTGGTCAAAGGGAATACCAGGTGGAAATTGTGAATAGACCTTCTATTCCTGATAATTCTAAATACTGGCAGGTGTTCGAAGATGATATGCAAATCAGAAGGTTCCTAGAGCTCTCAGGAGAATTTGTAAATACTCCTATTGACACCGAAAATGACAATGGCGAGAGTATCCAAGATGAGGAAGAGCTTGAGAAAGAAGGGAATGGTGCTGAAAAGTTAAAGGGAACATTAGGAGGTAAAGATATTATCCAGTTAAAAAACAATTTCATACCAAGAGGACTAATTCCTTTAGAAAAACTTTTTGATCAGAATGATGTAGCTAAGAATCTTAAAGTAAAGCCCATTGAGAATGTTGTTGAATATAAGAATCATTGGCACCAAAGAAAATCCTAAGATTGTGAAGTTGTCCAAGAAGCTGCCCAAAAAAGAAAAAGAAGAATATGTGAAATTAATGAAAAAATATACGGATGTATTTGCATGGAGTTATGAATATCTGAAGGAGTATGATACATCTATTATACAGCATACTATTCCCATAAAGCCCGGAGAGAAACCTTTCAAGCAAAAGCTCAGGAGGATAAACCCTAAACTGCTCCCTATTATTGAGAAGGAAATTAAAAAGTTATTTGATGCCAAGATCATTGTCACTCTAAGGTTTTCAAAATGGGTTGCAAACCTTGTTCCTATTAGAAAGAAGAATGGAGAAATAAGATTGTGTATAGATTTCTAGAACTTGAACAAAGTTTCTATGAGGGACAATTATCATTTGCCAAAGATGGACCACATATTGCAGAAAGTAGTTGGAGCTGAAAGAATTTCAATGTTGGATGGTTTTTCCGGCTATAATCAGATCAAAGTATTGCCTGAGGATCAAGAAAAAATTGCTTTCACTACACCTTGGGGCACCTTTATGTATGCAAAGCTGCCTTTTGGTTTGATGAATGCAGGAGCTACTTTCCAGCGAGCTATGGACATTGCATTTGCAGGGGAAATCAGGAATTGTGTAGTAATCTACATGGATGATATCACAGTCTATTCAAAATCTGACAGAGAGCATATGCGTCACCTGGAGAAAGTTTTCATGAAATGTAGGAAGTTTGGCATATCACTGAATCCAAAGAAGTCCAATTTTGCATTGGAAGAAGGAAAGTTGTTGGGCCATATAATATCAAAAGATGGAATAAAAATTGATCCTGAAAGGGTGAGTGCAATTTTGAAAGTGGGTGAACCCAGGAGCAAAAAAGAAATACAATCATTCTTGGGGCAGGTAAATTTTTTGAGAAGGTTTGTGCCAAGTTTTGCTGAGATCTTAATGAATATCACAAATATGTTGAAGAAAGGTCACGAGATAAAGTGGAATGCTGAAGCTAGAAAGTCTTTTTGGGAAATCAAAAAATCAATATCAGAGGCTCCTATGTTGGTAAGCCCATACTTTACCAAAGAATTCTCAGTATTTTCATATGCTTCAGAATATACTATTGTTGCAGTTCTGTTACAGAAAAATGATGAGAATTTGGAACAGCCCATAGCATTTTTTAGTAAAATGTTAAGGGATGGAGAATTGAAATATGACATTATGGAAAAACAAGCTTATGCCTTAGTCAAAGCATTGAAGGATTTCAGAGTGTATATTTTGCATTCACATATAATTGCACATGTTCCATCTGCTGTAGTAAAGGGAATCTTGACACAACCAGATCCAGAAGGTAGAAGAGAAAAATGGATTGCTACACTGTTGGAGTATGATATCGAAATAAATCCCACCAAGTTGATTAAAGGACAAGGATTAGCTAAAATGATGGCTAATTCAAATTGTGAAGCTTTGCAAATTAATTTCTTATCTCATCAAACTAATCAGTTAGATACAGAAGTAGAAGTAATGGATGATTTTGTGGCTTCCCCATGGTATTTTGATATTGTATATGTCCTTCGAAATTTACAAGCCCCAGAAGGATTGAGTAAGTCAAGAGCTCGATCCATAAAATTAAAAGCTGCTAAATTTTTTATTCTAAATCAATATCTTTATTGGAAAGACCTCGGAGGAGTGTTGCTGAATTGTCTTTTGGAAAATGAAGCTTAGCATACAGTCAAAGAATTTCATAAGGGAGATTGTGGGGGACATCACTCTTGGAAAGTGACGGCAAACAAAATTATAAGAGCAGGCTATTATTGGCCTACATTATTTTCAGATGTGTATAAGGAAACTAGTAAGTGTCATCAATGCCAAATTTTTTACGGAAAGAGAAAAGTACTTCCTCTCCCTTTGAATCCCATAACAGTAGAAGCTCCGTTTCAGCAATGGGGTTTGGATTTTATTGGAGAAATAAACCCCAATTCATCAGGGCAACAAAAATGGATTTTGATAGCTACAGACTATTTTACAAAATGGATTGAAGCTATCCCCACTAGAAGAGCCACGGAGAATGTAATCATGGATTTTATTGAGGAAAATATATTGGCTAGATTCGGGTGCCCCAGAATAATAGTGACAGATAATGCAGCTGCGTTTAAATCCAGGAAAATGATTGATTTCTGTCACAAGTACCATATAATCCTCAATCATTCAACTGCATATTATCCGTATGGAAATGGGTTGGCAGAATCTTCTAATAAAAGCCTAGTAAGGATCATCAAAAAGCTATTAGAAGATAACAAAAGGTCCTGGCACACCAAGCTCAAGTATGCTCTCTGGGCTGACAGGATTAGTACCAAAAGGGCGATTGGCATGTCTCCATTCCAATTGGTGTATGGGACTGAAGTTGTTTTTCCAGCATCGTTAGGTGTCCCGGTCATGAGGTATTTCCAAGATCAGCAAGAAGAACCAAATCATATGCAAAGGGGGATAAATCAGATTATTGAACTGGATGAGCAAAGGAATAAAGCTTATGATAGGGTGCAATCGCATCAGGAGAAAATGAAAAGTACTTTTGACAGAAGAATCAAAGAAGAGCAGTTTCAGATTGACGATTTGGTCCTAAAGTGGGATGCTCCGAAAGAGGACAAACATGGGAAATTTGATCATATGTGTGTAGGTCCTTATGTTGTTGCTAGTTACAGAGGACAAAACGCGTTTCTGTTGGAATATCCGAACGGGGTTCTTCTGGATAGTAATCCTGTCAATGGAAGGTACCTGAAACATTACCTGTCCTAAGGAGGAAGGTAAAATTTGTATATAGCCTGTAAATACTTATTTCTCTTTACAAAGTTAACATGAATGGTAAGCCTAATGTATTTGAATCCCGCGGTGAAGACCCTAAGGTACAGGAGGCATGCTTTCCCTTTCACAAAACAAAAAACAATATATCTACAAAAAACAAAAGATGAGTTTTCTGAAAGTTATTGTGAAAAATCAAAAACAGGCACCTGGTCTACGAGTTCTTTGATACCTCGCAGGGAGGATATCATCCCTAGATGGAGCTAGCTGTTAACACCATTATTTAGCAGGGGAGCAAAGAGACCATGGTGGAAAGAAATTAATGGTCGCTTATCAAAACTTTGGTTAAAATTGTATAGCATGAAAGCATGGTAAAAGCGTGATTTGTCAAAGGATCTAACGGTGTGGAGTGAAAAGATGAAGATCAATGGTCTGTATTATATCCACTCCCTAAAAGATGCAATGAAGATAAATATATGCGGGCATGAATGTAGTAAATGGATCAACGGTTGTCAATCCAGCCAGATGAGATCTACGGTCTGAACAAGATCCGCTTTGAGAACCCACACGCTTGTTAAAACAACGGATCCCGGTGGAATCGAGTGCGTGTAACTTGATCCAACAGTGGAAAAATAAAGGCAGATTACATCTACAATTGTGGATGAATCTGGAGCAGGAACTTGCACGATGGATAAGACCACGACGCTCAGCGGAATTGGATACGTGCCACCTGATCTGATGGCGGAGAAATAAAGGTGAAATTGATCAACGGTCACAGATAGATCCGGAGAGGGAAGGTGCGCAGTAGATAAAGGTAAAGAGAGGTTGCGGAATATAAACCATTGTCCACGTGGCCAATCGTGGTGTAATCTGGAGGTGAAATCAATTTAGAGGAAACCACCAAAAGGACGCTCCGGAGTGGGGTCCTATAAAAGGGAAGTTGACTTATTCCATGGTTATTTTATTGGCGCCGGACGAGTGAAAAAGACCTATGGATTCGTCAACCTTTCGACTATCAATTTCAAGCCCATCCAGCCGCAGTAAACAGGTAAGTCTTAAACGCCCATAATGCGTCACTCTAATTGCCATTATCAAGTGAATTATGGACCAAGAGAAGGAATTGCAAGGGTCTGGTCGAATTATAGATGACAGGGAAGATTATTTAGTTGATAGAGACAGAGGCGTCTGCGACCCTTTTCTATCCATAGGAAGCGTGTCAGTCAGTAAAGAAAAGTTGTGTGTCATGTCCCCAAGCCTCCGACCGGCAAAGAGGACGCGATCTCCATGACTTAAACCACCCGGGCTGAGTGCCCCATGAACATGTACAGGCTTAAAAATTCATAAACAGAATGCTTAAACATACACACATGAACATTTATCATGCATAGATGCAATCATCTATCATACACAGCGAAAACATCATACATTTAAGCCAGCATTCATTCAACATGTTCATTTCATATTCATTAACAGAAATTACAGTTGCAGAAGTAAAATGGACAGATCACTTATCTTATGAAGAACTCCTTCCGCAAATAGCTACGTCACTGCAACGTTCCACCCAACCATAGGCCAGCGTGGTCCTTAATCTCTCAGCAGCGCTGCCACCCTCGAGCTGGGCATGATTCTCCAAGGAATAAGGGAACAAGCAGGCTTACACATAGCCAGGGATACACAAAACATAGCCAAGCCAACACAGTTGGGTTTATCAGGCCATTAGGGAGTTAGAGAAGGCAGATTGCTAAGCTGGTGAGCTCATTACAAAGCCAAGGACACCTACACCAGAACTAGCCTTACCTCTAAGACACCCATCCACACCCAACACAAGGAATCAGTCCCTTCTCTGCTACACAGTCCCTCAAGCCCTGCATTCCCTTCCAGTGCTATTCAGGGGT
>LPNX010521677.1:324849-372514 GCA_001517045.1 Pseudotsuga menziesii
TGTGGCACTACCATTCACAGGGAAATGATGTCTTGAATGTCTGTAAGTCCTTTTTATATTATTTCGCTCTCGAACAAACCTTGCATTTTCCAAAATTCACAGAGTGGTGCACGGTCAATTATTCCCCTTCTCAAAGAGTCATTGTGAGTCAGTCTACTTCTCGAATACTCTGTAAAATCAATGCCAATGTCGTCCGCGAAAATTTAAACCTGCCGGACAGTTACCTTGACAACCGTGAACCTGTAAATGAGTCTATTCTTACTGAATTGTACAAAAGTTTTATTTCTGAAGTCCGTTGCAAATTTCTGTCCAGTATTTTGAAAGTGGGTCAGTCATTAGACGGTATTTTCCTGCTTTACCATGTCCATATTTTCAAAAATGAAGTTCAATTAGTGGTATCCCTGGTCTGTCAAATTTTGGGTCTTGACGATGATTGTCGCGTAACTGAAGTCATCCTTGGTTTTTTGTTAAAAATGAGTTCATTTGGTTCAGAGTCTCAATTAGTTCTTGTATTTAGTCTAGATGAGCACCTGGCGGAAGCAATACACCTTCAGTTAAGTGAATTCCCGAAAGTCCAGTTCTTTAAATTTCAAACTTACCTATTGAACATGTTGCTATGTTCAAATGTCACTGAGTTACAGTTTTTGAGTACCATCTTCTCTTCTGATTTTCCCAAGCATATCAGCATGTTTGAGTTTGCTAATTCAATCATGTCAGAGATATATAAAATCTTGTTCGATGAAGCGATGCCCCGTGTGTTAGAAGACATGAAATGTCTGATGCAGGCCTCGCCTGAGGATCGAGTCGAAGACTGGTTCCTACATAAATATTGTATTGTTTTGAGGATATATGGATTCACTGGGGAACCATATAAGTTACCTGCTTTCCTCACTCCCAGAGTTTTTTCATTGGAATTCATGAGGCAAAGATTACACTCAAAGGAAGAACATTTTGGAGCCTTTAAAAAATCTTCAAATATCAAATTCCCCCTCAAAGTTGGCTCCTTTATTTTCAAAAATAAAGGTGCCTTAGTGTTTATTGAAAGGTTATTGGGAAACATGGAATTTCAAAAAGAGCCGAAGGCAAATTATGATCCTCACCACATAATTTCCGTAAGGAAGCAGGCCAACAAAAACAAACCATTTGAACATCAGTTTATTGAAGGATTGAATGAAACATCAAATTTGTTGCAGTTTATGGAAGTTCAAGGGACCTGTGGAAATGCAAGTACTTTACCAGTTACAGTATCACAAGTGTCAGAAGGTCCTAATGTTTTGATTAAGAGGAGCCTGTCTGAAATTGAAAGCATGGAAGTAGATGAAAATGGGTCACACAAAAAGGCAAAATTGTTACAGGTTGGTGGAGTTTCAAGTGAAGAGATTTCTGATGATTTTAAGAGAGTTACTTTAGTTCCAACAAAATCTGTACAAATAAATCAATTTTCTTTCAAGGATGTAGATATTTCAGAACCAAGCTTAATTTTTTAAGTCCAAAGAGGAACTCAAGGCCAGTTACATGGAGAAAAGAAAGCAGTCTCTGGAAGAGACAAGAAGTTTGCTCCCACGGGTAAGGAATCTAAGAAATCCAAAAACCTCTTTGATTTCTGCCTGAGATACAAAAAGAAACACCTTCAAATTGGCCATGGTTAATGATAAAAATATTACAGAGATGGAAGTAAGGTTGGAAAAAATTAGTGTACCTGACAAGATACAGCTTCATAAGCAAACAAGTGATATTATTTATTCAGATATGTTACAGGCTATGATGAGAATCAATAAACTACAAATATTGGTAGATAAGTTGGAGATTCAATTGAAACATGAAAGAGTTGAAAATAAGGCCAATACCATTCAGATTAAAAAGCTGCAAGCAGATATTATCAGTTCAGGAAATGCAAGAGACAACACCCAAGCTGTCAGAAGAATGTTAGAAGAAAAAGACAATGCTCTCCAAGTTCTGAAGAAAAAATTGAAGATCCCAGCCTCTGAGCATGTTCAATCATCTTAACTATTGGCACTGCAAGAAGAGAAAGACAAGATGCAACAGGAGATGATGGAGCATAAAGGAAAAGCTGTCGAGTTACAAGAGGAAAAGCACAAAATGGGAAGCCGAACGAAGTGAACTGATATCTCAAATTTCCTTGCTGAAAAGGGACCAAAACGAAGAAAAGGAAATCATGGAAGAATTGATGAGTCAGACTCCTATTGATGAGGACCTGTCCATTGTAAATATTGATAAACCATTGAATTACTTTTCTACGGATGACTTGTTAATACCTATGTCCCAAGTCAGCTTAAAGGATGAATAAATAAAAGAGTTAAAGGCGGAGAATGAAAAGATCAAGTCTGAATTGGCCAAAGTAAGTGAGAATAAAAATAAAATATTGCAAGACAGGAATCAGCTGCAGAAGAAATTCAATGAACTAAAAGAAAGAAACATTGGGAAAGGTCCTCTCCAAGGGGAAAAGCACATCATTTGGGACACCTTATCTATAGAAATCACTAAATTCAGGCACCATCTAAACTTTATCGATGATCAAAATATATTGATCAATTTGGCTCACCAAAGACTAAAGTTAGTGAATGAACACATTGAGAGAAGACCCCTTACCACAGCCTAGAACACACTGAATTTTCTAAATTCATTGACATACCAGAAATTACATGATATGGGAATAAAAGATAGAATATCAATAGTTCTATGGGCTAAAAGGTTTATCCACAAGCACCATTTAAGCAAATGAAATGCTTTCAGAGGTTAATAACTTCAAGCAAGTTTTCAAAGAGCTATTTGAGGATGGGCTACCATCCTTTTGGGACGAGGAAGGACAGATGTTCTCTCAGGAGCACTATCACAGCTTGTTAGTTCAAAGCCGCATGGATCATTCCAAATTTGATGATTTGGAAAAAAGCCTAACAAGGAAATCTATTGTGGACAAATTGACAGAGGATTTCGAAATCTTACAAAAGTTCCTAATCATCAGGAGAGGATTGCCCAAGGTATCATACGAAGCTTACATGGAGTTAGAAGTATCAATTCGAGAAATGATGGAATATGATACCCCAAGCGCAGAGCAATGGAAAGCTGTGGAAAGGTTCGGAAAGACTAAATACATCCTTCATTCATGAGAACAGATGGCGCGTGCTGAGGAGTGTCTGGATGATGACCTATTACCAAGTTGATTTTAGCTTAATGATTTGTTAGGATTGAAGCTGTAGTTTATTCCTAAAAGTTAGGAATTTAGTTACAAGACTTTAATTAAGCCGATCATTCAGTTATGAATCTTCTTGGAAGATCAAAATATTTTATCTATGTATTTGCATCTATTTTATGAGATGGGGGTTGGAACCCATCATATTGTTGAATATCTTTGAGAGACATATATTTTTTGAGCAAGAAGTTGAATGCGAAGAGATTATCAGAGATTCCTGCGCCATTTCTATTACAGTCTGTGCTTCTTTCTTTGTGATTGTTTTTTTCCTGTGTTCACTCCATTCTGTTTTCTTCATATTTGGAACAAAGTGTTGAATGATTGGAATTCGTATTTATTATGCTCTGGTCATTGTTTCAAATATTTTATAAACATTTCTGCTAAAGTCAATATTGAATTCATATCTTGATGCTCTATATTGATGGACTGTGCCCTACTTCTTCTACTCCAAATGGATTAAATGAATGACTGTGATTAGATGGTTACCTTGCCTCTGATGAGCCTCTGCACATATGATTTTATGTTATTTATTTATATGTGACCCCATGCCCAATGGTTATGTGTTGTTTCAACCATTTATACGAATTTTTGAATGTTAGCTATATCTGGTCTCGTTAAATCTAAATTGAGAGATCCCTCTCTGGAAGAAAAACCAGTTTCTTTCTAAAGTGGTTTTTGTTGTTACCTTGGGATTTACCTTTCACAAACTTGGGTACATTCTGAGTGCTAACACCCTGAATGAATAACAGCAAATGAGAGATATAATAGGTATGACATAAACTCACCATTTTAGGAGGAATTATGTGCCTATCTTGATATATTGCAACAAATTTAGTTCCTACCCAAAGGAGGCAGATTCCACAGTTTAGAACCAGTTCAGAGTCCACGCAATAGAGGTAGAGTCTAGTACAGTTCGCTTAGTGCCTAGAGGAGGCATAGTTCAGCTCAATTCAGCTCATAGTCCACTCAGAGGTGATAGGAGGCACAATTCAACTCAATTCACAACGACTGAGTGAGGTAAGGTATATCCGCATTTTTGTTTTTAGTTTTTCATTTTTCATTTTTTTTAATTAATAGTTTTTTTTTAGATTTTTAATATTTAAAAAATATATATTTATTACTAACACCTAATCCATATAACCATTATAACCATTGATATTCAATATTTAAAATTATTTAATATCTAATTATACTTTGGGTACACAGGGTAATCCCAAAAGACCGAACACCCTGAGAAACTGCTTCACACAAATAGATCACAGATCAACACACCAATGTTTGTCACGTGGTTAAAACCCTCGAGAGGGAAATAGTCCACAACCCCAGCCAAATAGCTACTTGGAGCAATTTATTATGCAAAAGAAATAAAGTTACATAAGCTTCTCATAATCGACCAACTAGCTAAGGACCCTCCTTGCTCTTTAAATAGAGATCATGGACCAATCGGGTGCTAAGCCACGGATCAATGTTAGGTATGATCTAAGAGAATTTGAAGCGTCGTATCGATCTATGTTTAGAACATATTGTGACCATCAGATTAGAATATTTACAAATGCATACTAATGCATACTAAATAAACACACTTTTACCTAACGGATATATTACACAAGTTGATCTTAACTAACTCCTAAGTGTCTAAATATCCTAACATCCCCCCTTAAGAACAACTTGGGATAGGATTGAAGGATTTACAAAAGTGACACTATTAGGAGAAGGGAGGCATGAGAGCCTATCCCCCCTTAAGGACACATTCCTAAAATCCTAACATAGATCAAAGTTTAGAAAACTTCGCTTCTGTAAGAGACTTGGTGAAGATGTCTGCAACTTGGTCATTTGTAGGGAAATAGAGCACTTCAATAACATGATCATGAACAAGATTTCTGATGAATTCCATGTGTAGCTCAATGTGTTTGCTATGTTGATGTAGAACTGGATCTTTGGCAAACTTGATGGCACTTTGATTGTCACACCAAAGTGGAGTAGGATGTTGCTACTCGAATCCACACTCTAAAAGGATCTGTCGAAGCCATAAAGCTTCCTGACTGGCATTAACTATAGCTCGATATTCTGCTTCTGCTGAAGAAAGAGCAAGAGCTTGTTGTTTCTTACAAGCCCAAGTGACAGGTCCAAATCCCAGAATGAAAACATGACCTGTAGTAGACTTTAAATCATTGGGATTGTTAGCCCAATCTGAATCAGTGAAACCAACCGACAAAGGTTTCCCCCCTGTACTGTAATGAATCCCAAACTGAATTGTACCTCGAATATATCGAAGTATTCTTTTTGCTTCTTTCTAGTGCCTTTCATGAGGTGTTTGCATATAACGGGAAACATGACCAACGGAAAAGGAAAAGTCAGGATGGGAATGAGTCAAGTATAAGAGACTACCAACAAGCTGACGATACAAGGTGGCATCTACTTCAGGGGAAGTACAAGTGGCAGAAAGTTTGACTCCAGACTAGAAGGGAGAAGGGGCTGGTTTACAATATTCCATGTGGAAGCGACCAAGAAGGTCACACGCATACTTATATTGGGAAAGAAATATTCCTTCTTTAGTTTGCAAGACTTGGAGACCAAGAAAATAATGCAAATGTCCTAAGTCTGACATTTCAAAATTTTTCTTAAGACTGGATTTCACATGGGTATAAGTTTAGGGTCACTACCAGTAAGAATAAGATCATCAACATAAAGAACAAGTATAATGATATGGTTTTCTACTTTCTTGGTATAGATAATGGGGTCAGAATGGCATCTAGAAAAACAAGTGTCAAGGAGAAAGCTATCCATTTTTTCATACCAAGCTCTAGGAGCTTGCTTGAGGCCATATAAGGATTTCTTAAGGAGACAGACAAGGATAGAGTTATCCTAAACATATCCAGGAGTTGTTTCCATGTAAATTTCCTCCTGTAAATCACCATGTAAAAAGGAAGACTTGACATCCATTTGGTGGACTTCCCAGTTATGTAAGGTGGAAAGGGAAAGAACAAGGTGGATGGAATTCATTTTTTCAACAGGAGTAAAGGTTTCATTGTAGTCAATCCCTTCAACTTGGGAAAAACCTTTAGCAACTAACATTTCCTTAAGTCTTTCAACACTTCCATCTAATGCATACTTAGTTCTGTAGACCCATTTACATCTGACAAGTTTTCTTCCTTTTGGAAGAGGAACAAGATCCCAAGTATCATTCACCATTAAGGAACGATATTCTTCATCCATAGCTGCATCCCAATCTGGATTTCTTGAAGCTTCTGCAAAAGTTTATGGATCATGATTCTCAGAAACTTGAGCCAAAAGAGAAGAGTCTCATTGAAACTGAGAACATGTTTGAAGTTGATCTCTAGGATCACCGACAAGATCACCAGTTGCTTCACATGTTGAACAGACCCATCGAGGAAGCATTGGTGTTGGTGCAACTGGAGGAACATGAGAAGGCGGAGGTGGATTTTCATCCTCACTGTCATCATCACAAACTGGAGTTGGAAACCTATCAAGGAAGTTGGAAGAAGAAGAAGAAGGCACAATCATTGAATCAGGCTCACAAGCCAAAGATGACACACTCGCCAAGTTAGGCTCGCAGGCCAAGAGATTTTCATCAAATTTAACTTCTCTTATAATGATTATATCATGAGAATGTGGCTGAAGAATTCTATAACCTTTTACATATTTTGAATATCCAACAAATATGCACTTTTCACTTTTAGGCTGCAATGCTTTCCGTTTTTCATCTAGAATGTGAGCCCATGCTTCACAACCAAACACACGAAAGTGACTTACATCTGGCTTAATTTTACTCCATGCATCTTCCGGTTTTATACCTTGTAAAACTTTAGTGGGTGTGCGATTAACTATGTAATTTTCACAATTTATGGCCTCAGCCCAATATTGAAGACTTAATCCCTTAAATTGGATCATACAATTAGTCATTTCTTTTAAAGTGCAGTTCTTTCATTCAGCTACACCATTTTGTTGTGGTGTATATGGAACAGTGTGTTGTTTTTGGATTCCTTGTTCAGTGCAGAAAGTAGTGAAATTGTTGTTAACATATTCTCCTCCATTTTCAGATATTAACTTAATAATTTGATGACCAGATTGTTTTTAAACAAGGGCCTTGTAGTTCAAGGACATGTTAAATACTTCGCTCTTAAGTTTTAGGAAGTAAACCCAAGTGCATCTGGAGTAGTCATCAATGAAAGTTAAGAAATATTTGAAACCAGAAAAGGAAGCAAATGGAAGAGGACCACACAAGTCACTGTGCACAAGCTCCAAGGGAACTGAGGCGTGCCAAGAGGAACATTTGTCAAAACTGTTCCGATGATGTTTTTTGAGTACACAACCGAAACAAACACCATCCTTGCAAGATACCAAGACCAGTCACCATATTGTCTTTACATGGTTGTTGCAATGAGCGATAATTTAAGTGACCAAATCACTCATGCCAAAGTTTGCTCAAGTTATCACTATGAGCAACAAAAACTGAAGGAAAAGGTGATGACCCAAAGTTGTTAAATTTTTACAACCTGGTAATATCATCAACAGTTCCAATAGCAAGGACATTTTGAGGATTTTTAAAAGCCTTGATTACAACTTGGTGAGGTGTAAACGTCACATTTTTACTTTCACTCGAATGACTAATTTGATAGACTGATAACAAATTGCAGGAAATTTTTGGAACACATAGTACATCACTGAAATGACCATTTTCTACTGGAACTGTTTCGGATCCTACAACACTTACAGATCTATCATCACCAACAAATATTTGCTTGGTGTTACATTCATGCATAGTAGAAAAGATGGCTTGATCCTTAGCCATATGACAAGATGCTCCAAAATCAATGAGCCATTCATTTGAAGTAGAAGAAGAAGATGCAATATAAAAGTAACCAGAAACACAAAGTGCATGTCCATGAGAGGTAGATTCTGAATATGAATCTAGGCTGATGTGGTGCTTCTTCATTGCTGCTTCCAAGGCTTCCATCTTCTTGAAACACTTAAATTCATCATGATTATATTTCCCACAAAAATTACAATAACGCTCAGTCTTCTTTCCCTTTGGCTTGGATCCTTTGTCATTTTTTAAAGAAGGAGCTAACTGAGAGGGTTTGGGACCCTTGTTGTTTGGCTTATTATTGCCAAAATTTTGTTTCTTAGGAGGCTTGGACTTTTCTTTTTGTTGGGACAGTAAGGCTTTCCTAGATGTATCTTCATTGTTAATTATTCCAAGATGAATGAGCTTATTTTTCTCTCTAATTAAGGAATCACAAAAGGATTCAAGACTAGGCTCTTGATAGCTAGCTGTAGTCAAGGATTCTTTCATGGAGTAGAATGTAGATTCAAAAACAGAATATGCAGGTCCAAGTTTGGAAAGAATATGATAAATACATTGTTTGTCTTGTTTCTTAATCTTGCATTATTCACATAAGAGTCTAAGAGTTTTATACTTAGATAAATAGTCTTGAATGCATGAAAAATCATTTGGATTCAACGAAATCAACTCATTCTCAAGTTGATGACCCCGAATTTCATTGTGTTTACCAAACACAGATTCCAACTTTTCCCAAGCTTTATCAGGTTCATCAATTCCATATATGTGGAATCGCAAATCAGTAGAGATTGACATCCCAATCAATCGACGAGCTTCATCACATCTATGTCCCCATTTAATTTTCTTATCATCATCAGTGGGTTCTGTTTCTTTCCTTGAGGTTATCCTGAAAAGTCCCCTACTTCGTAGAACATCCTCCATACGAGATTTACATGAGAAATAGTTAGAACTTGTAAGTATAATATCACAAGGGGCAGATACATTGTTGATTAATGGCTGAAAGAATAGAAACTAACTGTATGGATGCAAAAAGATCAAAAAAATATATGGTTTAAAAAAAAACGGCACTGAAAACTGATTCTGGATGATGAAGTTATGCTTGATCAAAGAAAATGTTGAAGATGTCCCCAATAGTGACGTTGTAGATATTAACTTGACCAACTAAAAAAAAGAACCCCCCTCTTCCCAAGATCAACCTTTGACAATCACTTTACAATAAAGTTGTTTTTAAGTGAATCACTTTTATAGAATAAGTGATGTTCACTTTTACAATAATGTTACTTTAAATAGTGCGACAATAAATTAAAAGACTTAAGTGACTCACTTTTATTTTATTTTATTTAAGTGAGATGCACTTTTACAATAAAGTAACTTAAAAATATAAATTGCATGCACTAAAAAGTAGTTTAATAAGGCTTGAACTCAAGACCTATTAAGGAATAAAGCAACTTTGGACCAAGTGAGCTAAGTTTAAAAGGTACGTAAAAGAATGTAAAGAGGAAGGGGGCTTTTTTTTTAACTCTTCTTTCTCATTCTCCGTGCTTGCCTTTTTTTTCCTGCAAATCACACAAAAAAATGAAAAACAAAAACAAAAAAACTTTTTCCACACAATGGGGTTGGATCTTGGTTAGCTTGCCCAAAAAGTCTACATTTTCAAGTTTTCTCACTGTTTCTGATTTGCTGTGATCGCACAAGGTGCATGGCAAAGAGCATACGTAGCCGAGAAGACAAGAAAAAAACTTTCCCTTTATGTTTCTGATTCACTGCAATTGCATAAGGTGCACGGTAAAGAGCATACGTATCCAGGGAAGGAAACAGTGAGACTAAAACAATAAAGATCTAATAATAAAACTGATAAAATATGAGATATTTTAAAAAAAATGTAAACAAATCCGTCACTGTAACATTATACCTTCAGATTTGTCGAAATTGGTGTTTCTGGATCAAACGAAAATGGTTTTCGATGAATCAAAAACTATTTTCCAATGTAAAAGGCACTCTAGATGCAATGGAACAGCTTCCACATGCCACAAATGTACAACAACTCCAAAACCAGAAACCCTTTCAAAGTTTCAGCAACACCAGTTCCAGATCTTGATCAAAACGGAAAGCGGCTCTTCATAAACATTTGAAACCCAAAAGATGTTGATGAACATTTGAAACCCAACACAAGGCCCTATCACGAGGAGTGGCAGTTAAACCACTTGTTTTATATTCCCAGAGGTGTGGCGGCTCGGGAGAATTGAACCTGAGACTTATGCTCTGATACCATGTTCGAGTACATAGGGTACTCCCAAAAGACCGAACACCTTGAGCAACCGCTTCACACAAATAGATCACAGATCAACACACCGATGTTTGCCACGTGGTTAAAACCCTCGAGAGGGAAACAATCCATGACCTTAGCCAAATAGCTACTTGGAGCAATTTATTATGCAAAAGAAATAAAGTTACATGAGCTTCTCATAATCGATCAACTAGCCAATGACCCTCCATGCTCTTTAAATAGATATCATGGACCAATTGGGTGTTAAGCCACAGATCAATGGTAGGTATGATCTAAGAGAAGTTGAACCGTTGGATCACTCTATGTCTAGAACATATCGTGACTGTCGGATTAGAATATTTACAAATGCATACTAATGCATACTAAAGAAACACACTTTTACCTAACGGATATATTACACAAGTTGATCTTAACTAACTCCTAAGTGTCTAAATTAACTCCTAAGTGTCTAAATATCCTAACAATTCCTAACACCTAATTACTAACCCTTAATCCTTATAAGTACATCAAATACTTCAACTCTAAATCTATAACCCCTAATAAGTAATAACCATCATAACCTTTAATGTTGAAAGTTTTATTCATCATCATCCATTAACCATTAACCCCTAAAAACATCTAATACTTAATCCATTTAACCATTAACCCCCAAACCCATTAATCCATTTAACCATTAAACCCTAAAATATCTAATACTTCAAATATAAATTCTATGAACCTTGTCATATAATCTCTATGTCTTACAACCACTACCATCTACTACCATTTATAGAATGAATTGGAGTAACCTTTCTTTTGCATACATTAAAAATCCATTTTTCAATTGTTGTGAATTTAAATAAGTATTAATGGAGTAATGATATAAATAATGAATACGATGACGATCAACCTGATGATGAATACGATGACGATCAACATGATGTTGATGATGATGACGATGACAATCATCATAATCATCATCATCACCATCATCACCATCATCTTCATCATGTTGATCACCATCGTCTTCATCATCATGATAATTAGATGTAGCATCGATATTCTCCATCAACAAAAATCCAATCATGAGACTTCATCAATAAGACAATTCAAAAATGCATGCGCTTATAGACATACTGGCCACTAAGTGGCTTATCTTCCTTGTTTCTAGTATGACATTGAAACTAGACATACTGGCCATAATGGCATATCTTCGCTTATAGACATACTGGCCACTAAGTGGCTTATCTTTCTTGTTTCTAGTATGATGTTGATGATGATGACGATGACGATCATCATCACCATCATCTTCATCATGTTGATCACCATCGTCTTCATCATCATGATAATTAGATGTAGCATCGATCTTCTCCATGAACAAAAATCCAATCATGAGACTTCATCAATAAGACAATTAAAAAATGCATGCGCTTATAGACATACTGGCCACTAAGTGGCTTATCTTCCTTGTTTCTAGTATGACATTGAAATTAGATTTTTATTTTTCGACATTTTTTACTATTAAGATAAAAGTGACTTTATGGCAAAGTCAAAAGTTATGAGAAAGATAAAATTTAAGATAGATTGTATGAATAATATGATCATTCTCAATTTGAAAGTAAATATAATAACAATGACCAATTTTGTGAAAAGAAACATAAAAAAGTTAATCAAAGTATTATTTGTTAACTTTTTATATTAAATATTTATTTTGTGAAATATTTTTTAATAATTTTAAAAGTAATTATTTTAGATATTCGAAGATCAATAATAAATATATTAGAAGGTGGATGATTATTAACATATAGGAAAAAAGTATTACAAAATCATTGTAACATTTGAGTATCAAGAATGTTAAAATATACGACAATGGTGAGGGTCATGATGATGAAGACGATGATGATGAGGGTCATGATGATGAAGACGATGATGATGGTGATGATGGTCATGGTGATGATGATGGTGATGATGGTGATCATTATGATTATGATGATTATGATGATGATGGTATCTGATTATGATGATTATGATGATGATGAGGGTCATGATGATCATGATAATGATGATGATGATGATGATGACGCTCTTGATGATGATGATCATGATGATGCTCTTGATGATGATGATGATGATGATGCTCTTGATGATGATGATCATGATGATGATGATGATGAAGATGATGATGATGATGATGATGATGATGATAATTATGATGTTGGTGCTAACGATGATGATGATGATGATAGTGACAATGATGATCAACATGATGATGATGATGAAGATGATGGTGATGATGATGGTGATGATGATGATGGTGATGAAGATGATGATGATGATGATGATGGTGGTGATGATGGTGATGATGGTCATGGTGATGATCATGGTGATCATGGTGATCATGATGATGAAGACAATGATGATTAAAATGATGACGATGGTTATGTGGATGGTGATGGTGATGATGATGATGAACATAATGGTGATGAAGACGATGACGTTGAACATCATGATAATGACGATGAGGATGAAGATGATCATGATGATGAATACGATGTCGATCAACATGATGATGATGATGATGAGGGTCATAATGATGAAGAGGATGATGTTGGTGATGTGGATCGTGATGATGGTCATGGTGATGATGATGGTGATGATGGTGATGATGGTGATCATGATGATGAAGATAGTGATGATCAACATGATCACGATGGTGATGTGGATTGTGATGATGATGATGAACATAATGGTGATGAAGACGATGGTGTTGAACATCATGATAATGACGATGAGGATGAAGATGATCATGATGATGAATACGGTGACGATCAACAAGATGATCATGATGATGACAATGGTGATGATGGTGAGGGTCATGATGATGAAGACGATGATGATGAAGATGATCATGATGGTGATGATGATGAAGATGATGGTGATGATGGTCATGGTGATGATGGTGATCATGATGATGATGACAATGATGATCAACATGATGATGATGGTGATGTGGATGGTGATGAAGACGATGACGCTGAACATCATGAAAATAACAATGAGGATGAAGATGATCATGATTATGAATACAATGACGATCAACATGATGATGATGATGATGATGAGGGCCAAGATGATGAAGACGATGATGATCATGATGATGAATACGATGACGATCAACATGATGATAATGATGATGACAACAATGGTGATGTGGATGGTGATGATGGTCATGGTGATGATGATGGTGATGATGGTGATCATGATGATGATTATCATGATGATGAAGACAATGATGATCAACATGATGAAGATGGTGATGTAGATGGTGATGATGGTGATCATGATGATGAACATAATGGTGATGAAGACGATGATGCTGAACATCATGATAATGACGATGAGGATGAAGATGATCATGATGGTGATGATCATGATGATGAATACGATGACGATGAATATGATGATGGTGATGATGAGGGTCAAGATGATGAAGATGATGATGATCATGATGATGAATAGGATGACGATCAACATGATGATAATGATGATGACAACGATGATCATGATGACGATGGTGATGTGGATGGTGATGATGATGATGATGATGATGATGATGATGGTGATACTGATGATCATCTTCATCATCATCATCATCATGAAGATGATAATAATGAACATGATGATGATGATGATGATGAAGATGATAATAATGAACATGATGATCATGATCATGATCATGATTATCATGAGGATGAAGACAACGACAATGATGATGATCATCATCATCATCATCAATATGATGAAGACGATGATGTTGATGATGACGAAGACAATGATGATGATGAAGACAATGATGACGATAAAGACGACGATGATGATGATGATGAAGACAATGATGATCAACATGATGATGATGGTGATGTGGATGGTGATGTGGATGGTGATGATGATGATGATGAAGATGACGATGTTGATGATGAAGACGACGACGATGATGATGACAACGATGTTGAAGACAACGACGACAACGATGATGATGATGATGATGATGATTATTATGGTGATGACGACGATGACAGTGATGATGATGATGATGATGATTATTATGGTGATGATGACGATGACAGTGATGATGATGATGATGTTGATGATGTTGATGATGACGATGATGATGATGACAATGATGATGAAGATGATGATGATGGTCATGATGGTCATGAAGGTGATGAAGATGATGATGACGATGAACATGATGATGAAGATGATGATGAAGATGATGATAATGATAAGTGTGATCATTATGATTATGATGATTATGATGATGATGGTACATGATTATGATTATGATGATTCTGATGATTACGATGATGATGATTAGGGTCATGATGATGATCATGATGAAGCTCTTGATGATGATGATGATGATAATGATGATGACGATGATGATAATGATGATGTTGGTGCCGACGATGATGATGATGATAGTGACGATGATGATCAACATGATGATTATGATGAGGATCATCATGATGATGATGATTATGATGTTGATGATGATGATGATTATGATGTTGATGATGATGATGACAATGATGATGATGATGATGATTATCATCATCATCATCATGACAATGATGATGATGACGATGATGATGAAGATGCTGATGATGGCAATGATGGTCATGATGGTGATGAAGACGATGATGAAGATGATGGTGAAGATGATGATAATGATAAGTGTGCTCATTATGATTATGACCAGCATAGATCCAAATCCTACGCTCTATCAAGCACCGAGAGGGATCAATTTCTCCAGGTGCAAACCTCTTTTTAGGTAGTGCACTGAATGAGCTGTCAACTTTGGCGTTTCTTATATATAACCATTGATTTGATTCAAACCAAAAGACATATATTTTTATGTAAGGTCCACATATCGTATTTAATATTTAATATTATTTATGGCCGACATATAATATTTTTTTCTTTTTTTTTGTTAGGAACAAACATACAACATCTACCCATACATGGTTTTAAAACCATATCCAAGTCCTTACTAAAAATATGGGTTGTTTAGGAGGCCTTGCACATGGTCTTAAAACCATTTGCAAGGCCCTCCTAAACCATGTACGATAAAACCAGGGGTTGTTTAGGAGGCATTGCACATTATTTTAAAACCATGTGCAAGGCCCTCATAAACCATGTACAATAAAACAATGGGTTGTTTACAAGGCCTTGCACATGCTTTTAAAACCATGTGCAAGGCCAACATTTTCTTGTTGATAATACAATTTTTTTATTTTTTATTATTTTGTTTGGTAGAAACATTACAACATCTTCCCCATAATGTGTTTTTTTTCTAACCCACATTTTTTTTTGCGGATAATTACTATTTTTACTTTTTTATTGTTTTGTTAGGTAGGAGCATTACAACACCTCCCCCATATTAGGTTTACTTTTTTATTGTTTTGTTAGGTAGGAGCATGGCAACATCTTAGGTTGTTTTTCTAGCCGACATTTATTTTTGGTGATAATCAATTAATTTTTTATTAGTATTTTGTAAGTAACAAAAGTTACAAGATCTCCCTCATTTTAGGTTTTTTTTACCGACATTTATTTTGGCTGATAATTAAAATTTTATTTTTTATTATTTTGTTAGTAACTCAATTTACTCAACAAACCTTACAAGATCTCACTCATATTAGGTTGTTTTTTGGCCGACATTAAATTTTTATTTTTTATTATTTTGTAACATTATGTAACGTTACATAACGTTATGTAACGTTACAAGATCTCCCCCATACTGGGCTGTAGAGCGCCTCTCGGCGCAATGATTGTGATGATGATGGTACCTCTTAATGATTATGATGATTATGATGAGGGTCATGATGATGATGATAATGATCATGATCATGATGACGCTCTTGATGATGATGATAATGATGATGTTGGTACTGACGATGATGATGATGATAGTGATGATGATGATCAACATGATGATGACGATGAAGATGATGGTGATGATAATGATGTTAGTAACTCTTTTTTTTAAATAAGATAAAATAATAGGTCTAATTAAATATTTACCTTTCAATATATTTACATCCACGTCATCATCTTCTTCATCCAAGTCATCATCCGTGTCATCAGATGCAGAGTCAAAATTGTAAGGATTGGCCATATCATCATCGTCATCTAAGTCAGTTACACTCATTGTGTCATCATCGGTGTAATCTTCATGGGAATTGTCTGCTACATCATCTAATTCAACTATTTATTAGACATCTTCTGTTGGATCATCATCATCACCTGACTCATGTTGATCATGTTCTTCATCATCGTCTTCTTCTTCCAGATAACCCTCTTCATTACAATCATCTAGGTTATACTTTACCGTCATTCCCCTTGCCTCGTGTCTCACAACAAATGACCAACCCACTTTACCTAGAACCTCTGAGTAAAATACCTGTTCACATTGGCTTGGAAGAACATAGGGCACCATTCCTGGATCAAACAACCTTGTATTTACCATGGTAAATCCATTATCATGTTCAATAATAGTTCTATCGTGATCACGTTGATTCAATCGTAACCTGTACCATTTGACAACGAATAGAACTATCTTGAAGGATTTAAAGTGACATTGTATAATATCTTCCAAATACCCATAGTATCGATTTTCTGAGAGTTATGGATGTCTGTCACTTCTATATGAAATATTGTTCACCTCAAATACTGTAGATATCCCACAATCTAATGTTTTCTTTGTTTCATCCAATTTTTTGATCCGATGTCTACAACCATTGCAGACCATAGTCTTATGGCATTTTACCTACAACAAGAAATACATGAAAATATTACACAAGGATTCAATAGTTATGCAGCAATACATGGAAAAGAACAACATGTACGTCAAAATATAAGTTGAAAAATAAAATATTTAGGGTGATTGATTAATATGCTTGTCATTTTATCTTTTAAACCAGATGCTAAATCGATTTCCCTTTCTGTAAGATTTCTATCTCCATAGAGATGTGTTGTTTTTACCAATGAAGCCACACCTTCCCATGATATTCCATGACCCGATTATTTGCATTGTTCAATCCATACCTTCATCCAGTCAAGATTGTTTGTGATTTATAAATGAATTGCATCCCATTCTCGACCAATTGTTAGATGACAATAATCATTAAAATGAAAGACAGTTGTAAATTTCCTGAACAAAGTATATGCTCTTAATTGATGCAATAACTAGAAAATGAAATTAGAATATGAACGATATAATAAACATCCACTATCTATTAATTACCTTTCACCTTCCTCTATCTACCTTTCCCCTTTAGTTGCTCCCCTTCAAATTTGTTATTGGAGTCCAGATCACAAATGCGACGTAATTTGAGCTTTGACACTAAAATAGGGAGTATTTACTAACATACAACATGCTTTTGTATACCGTATATGCTTCCATCATAGAACCCTTGGCATTTGCTCATTTTCTCACCAAACCCTTCATAAATTTCAAGTTCCTCTCAACCATCCACATGGACCTTGATTGCACAGGTCCACACAACTCAATCTCCTCAACTTGGTGTATGAGGTAGTGTTCCCGTGCATTGAAAAATTCCGAAGGTAGACGCTTCTACATTTCACACATGAGAGGAGGGATTTCTCTCCTCCAATCCTTTATATCTTCTTTATGGATTTCTTTAGATGCCAAGAATCTACAAGTGACGCAAACCAATAACGATATTTAATAAAAAAAACACTAAATTGCATATCATGAAATAGTGCACAAAAAACATATAATAAATTATATGGAGAATTAAAGAAACACTAAGCACATGCAACTAATCGCTAGTTACCTCATGTATTTACCAAGATTATATATAACTTGTTTGACATTGTTGTCGAAGTTGTCTGGGAGAGAGAGAGGTAGATCATACTGTATCAATATACAAACGATGCCATTTATTAAACAAAGAGTATACAAACAAGAAAAAAAAATATATGCAATAAAATGAAAAAAAAAATATATGGACATAACAATAATAATTACCTTGATGAAGACATGCCAATCATGTGTTTTGACCCCTGCAAAATCACTTTTTTTTGTTATGATATCCTTCAAGTTCGCACAAAATCCAGTGGGAAATTTAATTATCCACATTACTTCTTTGACAACATTGCTTTGCTGCTCCGTAAACATCCATGGAATTGAGTTTATATTAAATTGGTCTCCGTTGCTATGAAATTGGATGAGGTCTTTCATTGCATGGTTGCTTTCTTGAATGTATTTGCAAGCTTTCACAATTTTATGTTTCTCCCTCCTTAGATCTAGTAGTCTCCATAATGTTTCAGTCACATTATTTACAATATGCATTGTATCAAACAAATGAGCAATTTGTAGGTGCTCATACTAGGGAAACCTGCTGAATTGTATAGGATAACTTTTCATTCCTCGTGGAAGCCCATTAATTCCTTCATGATCAAGATGGACATCATGAATATTAGTTTATAAATAAATTACATCATAAATCAAATATGGCCACTATACTAAACAACTCACAATAGAAATTAAAATACTTAACAATTCATATACGATGATCCATACGTATCATGATGACGATTTCTATTGTATTGCATCTTCCAAAGGTGAGGTGTCATTCTCTGTAGTTTTAATGCAGTCTCTTGCTTCCCATTGAAAAGATTTTTTTCAGTTGTTCTATATGTGTGATTCTTAGAGAGGAAATGCCTATATTCATAAAACACCTCCTTTCTTAAGCTTTTTGAGCAACGATATTTTATCTTAGGACCACAAACTGGACATGCAAATTTACCCTTTGTCTGAACACCTACAATATATAGATATGGAATATCTATTTCAATTATAATTATATATTAACTATATTAACTACTTCATATAATTAAATGAAATTAAAGTGGAACTTAAAAATACAAACCACAAAATTGGGTTAACCCGGGGGCATCGTGTATTGTCCATACAACCATTGCATGGAATTGAAATTGCCTTTGTCATATTGGTCTAGATATGTCATACATACTGATTCCATTCCACAACTTCAGTAGCTCATCTATAAGAGGTTCAATATATACATTCATATCTTTGACTTGGAACTTATATATCATTATGAGAACCATCAAGATATATAAACCATGAACAAGAGTAAAATACAAAAATATACAAATGAAATTAGGAAACATAATATGACAAATGAAATGCCACAACTACATTAGAAATAAGACAGTTGTAGACACAAAATACCTGGAATAATCATCGACAACATTATGTTCTCCCTCTTTATTGACAACCATGGAGGAATGCTATTGTTGATAACAAACATAGGCCACACTGTGTACATGGATTTCATGTGTGAAAATGGATTAACACCATCTGCTTCCAAATAAATCCTAAGATTGCGTGGTTCTTATTTAAAGTGAGGCCACTTTTCCTCCATATCTCTAAAAGCGAAACAATCCGCAGGCATTTGAATAACATCATCTTGACTTCTATTCCTGGAATGGTAATCCATAAATTGCGCTATGTTTTTGCAACTGAATATTCATTGCAAACGTGGAATGATGGTAATATAATGAAGAACCTTATGAGGCACCTTTTTTGTTACTTTATCTATTCGATATCTACTTATATGACATTCTGGACATTCTGTTGCAAATTCATGCTGATTATAATATATAACATGGTCATCGGGGCATGCATGAATTGCTTCATAATGCATTCCAATCTCTTTCATGATAGAAGATAAATCTCGATATGTGCGAGGTAAAATATTTGATGGTGGTAACAAAAATTCTGATATCAAGCTACATCAAAAAAAAATTATAGCTAATGTAATAAATAAATAATATTAACGAAATACACTTCATCCATATGATGATCAATAATGAATTAACAATACAATTATTATAGGAATACAAATAAACTTTCTCATGATCATATATATGTGATGGATTTTTTTACATACCTTAGCATCAGTGTGATTGATATGTTTGAAAGACCATTCATAACCTTCAAGTTCATTATCAACAATACAGCAGAGAGAATATTTGTTTTGGAGCCTTCATGAAGGGGTTCATATGCCTTATCGAGAAGAGGTATATCATTTTCATTATCAAAGTCATCACTATTTTCATTATCATCGTCATCGTCGTCATCCATTCTAACATTACATGAGTCATGGATCAATGTATTTGTACCATCATCTTCAACTACGTTATCAGTATGATCATCTTGTTCAATATGATCATTCACTTGTTCTCCATTAAACATAGATGCTCCATGATCCTGATCTGGAACTTGTTCTGAAAGCACTTCCTCTAGATGATATGACATAGGGTGTCTTTCCTTTATAAATACATGGAAACATCAATAGATATACATTAATATAGGAAATATTAAAATAATACATACATTTACCAAAGCAAAGAATATAAAAAACATTATAATCACTACAACAAATCCTAGAATTAGCGTCCCATTTAGCATCCCTTTTTAGTGTAATTTTTTTTTACATTGAGTGGTAAAACTATACGCTAAATGGGATGCATCAAGCTTAAAGCGTCTCAAACAATGTATTTTTTTGCTTCCTAAATAGCATCCTTTTATGGCATCCAAAATAGCATCTCTTTTTTTTACTTCCAGAATAGCGTCCAACTTTGCTTCATAAACAATGTCGACGTTTGCTTCCTAGATAACGTCATATTTTGCTTCCTAGCGAGTGTCTGCTTTTGCTTCTTAAATGACACCCTCGTTAGCACCATATTTGCATCCTTAATAGCACCATGTTAGCATCCAATATTGCATCCATTTTTGCTACGACTTTAGTATCCCATTTGGCACCATGTTTTACTTCCAAATATGTGCCAATTTTTGCTTCCAAATTTGCATCAATTTTTTCTTCCTTTTTTGCATCATGTTTTGCTACCAAAATGACGCCAAAATATTTCTTTATTGGATTCATCATTAGCGCCACGTGTTGCATCCTTTTTAATGCCTAGTTTCGCATCTCTCATGTTTTGGTCACTAATTTAGTCGTTTTTAGTAATTTTATATACAAGTTTTGGTCATTTTGTTTGGTCACTTGTCTCTTTTTTTTGCTTACTAATTTAGTTTTTTTTAACTGATATTATAGTATCATTAGGGCATGGAGGAATCGAACCACCAACCTCCTGCTTGTAAGGCAAGTGCTCTTCCATTGAGCTAGAACCCTTTAAGAATTTGGGAACCTAACTTACAGAGTCCTCTATAATGGTGAAAAATATTAATACACAACTTTGAGTATCTAATGGTCAACAAAGGATGATAGATTGCATTATCTTCAACATGGGATTGATTACATTCCTTGGTTCTCTATATATCATTATCCTATGATTGTAAAGTTTCTATCATTACAGTACCAACATCTGGAGCTTATGAGGCAGTAGCATCACCTTTTTCCTGTGATCTGGTGGTATCATGGGCCTAATCTGATTTTGTGTCATCAACTAGTTGAGCCCTCTATAACTGAGAAACAAAATTATCCTCAATTCCTAATTCTATCATAGTGCCACTCATTCCTCTAAGTTGTTGACTATCATCAACCCAGCTACTCAAATGATTTATTGGTCACCCACTTCAAAGTGTTCAGTAAATATAATCCAAATGGGACGGATCTGAAGTACTTTCAATATTACTCTATGTTACTACCCTATCATTCTCTTCAATCATAGACACATTACATTATATATGTCCTTAAACTATGAATTCTAAAGTTTTAATCCAAGAAAAACAATTTATAATCTAGCATATGTTCAACAACTAGAAATTTTAAAAATTACATATTGCTCAACGAAAAAATAATCTAAATGGGGTAGTAGTCAATATGGCTCAGTCACCAAGTGTGAAAACCACAACATTGATACTTAGCCCCACATACAGTAGTAGTCAATATGAATCAGTCACCAAGTGTGAAAACCCCAGCAGTGATACTCAACCCCAAAATTGGTACAACTGTAGCAAGGGAAGATAAATTTAGAAAACATAACTTTCATCTCTTTTAATTTTAACACTCTGATGGTTACTGTGTTAAAGTTGGTCCTTGAGATACACTTCATCAAATGCAATGTATAGAACATAAACAATAATATAGTACAAAAAATAAACTAATGACTGGCAACTAATAAATAATAATGCCAATTCATATCGGGTTTGAATTAGCCTTATACTCAGATAATTTTAGGATCAAATCTTGTCACTAAAAGGACAAGATCAATAATGAAACAATTGACATACATTGAGAGAGAAAAGGTTAGGAACATATAGTAGCATTCAATATGACTCAGTCACCAAGTGTGGAAACCCCAACAGTGATACCCAGCCCCAAACATAGTTAGGCACCAGCAAGATCACAACCAGTTCAAGAAGATTAACACAAGTCACAGCTAAGATCTTAGCAACCTAGCAAGGTCAAGTCAGAGTCCTAACAACCCACAAGAATCATAGCTCTATACAAACACCTCATTGAGGTCACAACTCAAGTTCAATGAGCACACACAATGGTCACAGCCTAGCACAGGTGGCATCCAAGAGTCATATCTCAAGTCTGAACAACCCCAAGTCCCAAGGGTCATGATCTGCTCTAACAAACAGCAGAAGGGTCACATCCTAAGTCTAGGCAAGCAACAGTGATCATGACCCAATCTAAGAAGTCACAAAAAAGTCACGACATGTCCAAGAGGGCTCAAAAAATTCATCAATAGTAACGACCTGTTAAAGAAAGCATCAACATTCTATGGTTCAGTTAAGGTAAGGTCAAACAGTCACGGCCTACCCAAGAAGGGTTTTACCTAGTCATGACCCAAATCAAGCAGGGTTCCACAAAGTCATGGCCCAACTAACAACTCAATCACAGTTCAAATCTAAGGGACTTAGATCAGTCACGTCCCAACCCTAAGGGGATTCTATTAGTCACAAACCTTAATAGAAAGGTGTCTATTAGTCATGGCCTCCCCAAGAAGGGATTCTATCAAAATTAGCATCCTACAAAATATTATGCATATCTCAAGGAAGATCAACACACATCAAGGAAACCCTTAACAAGCTGAGAAGATTGACACGACTTATTCATAAAAGTAACAACTTGAACAGGAAGATGAAAACACTAGCAGGCTGAGAGGAGAGGTGGTGGCAGCTCGGAGATAGAAAGAAAACCCTAGACATCAATCTATTAGCAGCAGCAAACCCTAGACAGGTGAAAGATCATGTCTTCAAATTTCTCTTGTGAACACACTCTCTAAAATGAAATTCAAGACTTGAATTTATAATCTTAGCAAGCCTTCTAGAAAGGTTAATCCACAAACCCCTATCTTTTAGGGTTGTGACCAAAAAATAACATACACTCTCTAAAATGAAATTCAGACTTGAATTTATAATCTTAACAAGCCTTCTAGAAATGTTAATCCACGAACCCCTATCTTTGATGAGATCAGGTTTGTAAGTTATCCTCTCTACCCTGAAAACTTTTGTACTAGGTAGGTTGATATGAATGTCAAGATTAAATCAAGTACCATGCCACTTGTATAGATGACTGGAAAAATCCTATAGTGGGAAAATCTTAAAAGAAAATCCATCGCAAGACAAGTTAATAGAGAATGAACTATGCCAGACTATACTAGTAGCAGTTATGAATTCCATACTTGGAAAATGAAGCATATGTACAGTATGTTCAGATTTTGTCTGAAGGATTGTTTAAAAATCATTGTCATTTTCAATGCAATGTAGACATGTTTGAGTAAGACAAGCCTACTTTATAAGAAAATATGATCTAGATATAGAAATCTAATTCAAAAACTAAATGAATTCATAGGGGGATTCCAGGTGGTGAAGGCATCCACCAAGGTTCAAGTTTCCCCACTTGCAAATTAAACAAACAGCTCTACAAGAATTAAATTATCTGAAAATATTTTTGAAAACAAATCTTAAAGAAATTCCAATCTTTATTTTCGTTAATCAATCCAATCTTTCTTTTGATTAATCAATTCTAACTTTGGATAAGGCTGAAATATTGAGAATTGTACCTTGTTAGATAAATGCATTCAGACCTTGATTTGTCATTCCCAAGGGAATTGCTTTCAGCAATGGATTTGCCGATACTATCAACATTTCTAAAGACAAATTACAGTCAAGCTAGTAGATGTGAGATTTCATCTTCAAAACTAGTTGCAAGTTCTAAGTCAGTTTTGTCAGTTGTTTAAACAATGGTTGAATCTATATAGCTTATATTTCCTCAGGTGTCTACCACAATGTTTTTTTCATGATATTTCTAACTTCCATTCTGAAAAATAGTGCTAATAAGAAAACCAAGTTTGCAACATCCAACTCCTCAAGATTATTTCAGCTAAAAGTTATTTGATGTTTCAAGCAAAGTCACCCCAAACTTATGCCAAGACCCAATACATTTCACTGGAACTGGCACAAACACAAATAAAATCATGTCTCAGTTTTAGACAAATTCGCCCCAAACTTATACCAATACCCAATCCAAATCTCTTTTACTAGCACTGGAATAAACACAATACAAGCATGTCTTTAGAGAGATTCAAACGATGGTGAGTGCAATATCAACTTTCATTGATCCACAAGCCACCAATGACACCCACCAATGGTTTTGATTTCAATGTTATTTGTTTTTACCTGATTTTTGGAAGGAAAGAGATAACAGTAATCTACAACACAAACCACCAATAACACCCAACAATGGTTTTGATTTCAATGTCATTTGTATTTGTCTTCTTTTTGACATGGAATAAACAACAGTAATTTATGACACAAACCACCAATGACACCCACCAATGGTTTTGATTTCAATTTCACCTGTTTCTTTTTCATTTGGGGGGAAGAAACAACAGTAATCCATGACTAGGAGAATGGAAAAACAGATTAATCATTCATATGCAATTTCAAATCAGAAATCTGAAAAGCAAAAGTGATATAAATAGCAATAAAATGTACCATTGAGATGCAATAAATCGGACTGGACTCCACCCCACACAATGCCTCCCAAACGACCATTTCCCACGGGCAATGCATTCGTCCAATATTCAGTCGGGCCAAAAAACTCCACTTTAAGTTCCTTCTTATCATCGCCTGTCTCCTATCCCAAAAAATACCATGGGAGATACACCAAATACCAAAATGTTGAATTCACTATTCACACAGCGACATTCAATGGCATTCACTACCATAATCCGTTAACAGATGTGCCGGGATATGGAAAATTGTAATGGGAATTTAATATTGCAAAATTCATGTGGATGGTGCCACCGTGCAAGCCTTCCAGGTGGACACTGATGACCTAGACTTGAACCTTTTGGATTCCAACACTATATATAGGCATAATGAAGTTTTTATGAAAAATTAAACCGTCGTTTTAATGTTCTACCAAAGATTTTAAATGTTTAACAAAAATGATTTGGCCAATTTTTACCCCTATTTGACGAGAAAAATGCTCACAAACGGACAAATGCCCGTCAAATTCCAACTCTCTTCCCATGGAAGGTTACATTGGTTAAACCCATTGATTAATGAATGAGTCTCAACGACTAATAGTCGAGTCGATACTCTCAGGTCTAGTCTGGTACAGTGCTCAGAGCAGGTACCAGTCCTTAGGGTAGGTCAGTGAGGCCACTACTGAGGCCGTCAGGACAGGATCCAGGCACAAAAAACTTGACAAATATATATTGATGAGAATAATGAATAAACCCTTACCCATGAAAATTTCTGACCAAAAATTACAGAAACCATGATCTAAACATACAGACTTAATATCTATACATAAAAAATAACCATAGAAGAAAGAGGACTTGGGCAGATCGCTCAAACCCTGGCCAAAAAAGTAGTGAGTTGAGAAAATGTCACAAGCCCTCATAGAAAAATTGACAAATCTATATTGACGAGAATAATGAATAAACCCGTACCCAGGAAAACACAAGCCATGAATTGTATCAGAATTTTGATGGAAAAAATAATGGATGAATATGAAAACTCACCTGACAGTGGAAGTAGATGAGAGGAAAATATCCCTTTGCAGGTAAAAAACTCTGGAACCTTGATGACCCCTGTGAAAAGAATGATGTAAGGGGTGGAAACGATCAATAAGAAAGAAAATAATTTTGTTTAGAAGAAATTTGCAACATTTAGAACATATAGTATTAAACCACCCACATTGTACAATAGTCGTAGGCATCACTAGACAATGCACAATAGAATAGTCAGAAATTACAGCATTGTTATCAACCTAAATGACACTTCTCCGTCCGAGTGCCGACACTTCATATGTTGGTACACAAAAGGACACTTTTTGGATTGAAGGTTGCCTAAACACTATACATGGGCATGACATGAGATGCATTCACTCTCTAACGAGCTTTCCATTTTACCTTTCTATGTGTGGATTGACATACGTGACTATGTCCATTGAAATTCACGTACATACGCGACTATCTTCTTTGACAACCCGCATACTGTACGCGACTATGCTCATTGCAACCCGCGTACAGATCTGTACGTGGGTTTCTCTTAAAGCAACTCGTGTGTCATACGCAGGTTTCCAGTATCAATTGTCGCATACACATCCATTCAACATTAAAAATAATAAAACACAATTAATGGAGATTTGTTGAGCCCTAATCATTAACCAACTCAACTGTCTCAACCTCCTCAACCTTCGAAACTACTATGTTTCCCAAAGTATAAATAGAGGCCTTGGGGAGGGAATTAATAGAATGAATCTTGGAGAGAAAAGTTATGCTGGTGGTATATCTTCAGAAGTATTTGGAGTAGTAGAACTCAAAGTCCTTTGGTTGCAGAGGAGTCCTTGTCTCGGGTGTTGGGTTGTACACTTATCTCATTCACTATTGTTAATAAAGAGAATTCTTCTTCCAGCTTTGTGTTGAGTCTCTTTCATGTATCATGTTTGATGAATATTTTTTATTAAGCACTCTATATATTGTTCATCTAACCTGTCATATATACATGTATAATATTGTACTTGGAGAATTTGCTCTTTGCAGGTGAAGGAGGTGCATCCCTGAAAGCTTTGGAAAGAAGTAGAGCGGGAGAAGACAAAGATTGGATCAACCGTCGATAATCGGGTGAGTCCAACATATCTTCCTATTTCCTTTCTGTAATTTAAAGATGATTGTCTACAAGTTTTAGAAGTACGTTGGTAACCCCAGACCCTAGGTTACAAGGGTGTTTATTCCTTAACAACAGAACTGGCGAATCCGCTGGGGAGCCCAGACTGCTGTGGGTTATTTCTGTAGATCAGTGACCAGTCTTTGCCTTGATTTTATGTGTGGTGTCCTGTCTTGGTTCATGCTTAGAGTGGTGTCTTAAGACCTTGAAAATTTTTCTTTTTATTAGAAAATTTTATACCTGTATGTGGGTTTCCCTTGTACACAGTCGCATACAAAGGCCTGCATATGTGGGTTTCTCTCTAGGACAGTCACGTACAATACGCAGGTTTCCCTTGTACACAGTCGCGTACAAGCCTGAGCATTGAAATTTTTGGGCTAGGGTTTGCTTGTCCCTGTCCCTCTTTAAAGTTTGTTTGCTGGTTTGGTATTCCTTATATACATTTCACTGTGATTTTGATGACCTTGTTAGCCATACCTTGTGCTTTCTTGTAAATCCCTTGAGTCCTTAGTTGTTTGGATCGTCTTTCTGTTAGCAACCCAAAGTGGATTTTCCTGTTGGGTTATAGGTCCAAGTGTTGGTTGTCTGAATCAGTGATTAGGGTTCTAGGCACAGTATATCCCATTCTATTTTCGGATAGTATTTGGTTTTCCACTTTCCTTTGTGTGATCTCAGTGATTTCCTCTCATTGTGTCTGCCCAAGCTAGGGTTCCAAGTCTTCCTTAGGTGGCTGATATTTGGTCTTATTAATCTGTTTACTTCATTTTGCTTACTTTATATAGTTAATTCAATTCAAGGATACTCAAGTTTTGTGCATTTAGGTGCATAGTAGTCTTTGAGCATTTTAAAAAGTGAAAAGAAAACATTAGAAGCTTTTGCATTTGATTTTGCATATAGTAGTTTTATTTTCAGTTTTTAGAATATAATCTCAAAAAAATACAAAAAATATAGTCTTAGTGTTCTCTTTGTCGTTGCATTTTCATCAATTTACATTTACAAAGAAAAAGAAAGCTTGTTTTTTTTTAGTGATAATTTGCCTTGGACGTATACACCTTTGCTTTTTATATTTCTTATCGAGTCAAAAAAATCATAGTCTTTCACTCCACTTGCCTTCTAAGTAAAAATAGCCCTTAAAATGAACGCAATAATTAAAATTTATTAGTAATTTTTATTTTTTAGGGCCATACACGTACTAGCTTAGGCTAGACTTGTGGGATAGGAAGTTTAAATTTCCCATAAGTATTTAAATTCAAACATAGTGGGCCAATCGATAGGTAAATCCTTCTCTTTATTGATAGTATCTGGGAAGCTCCTCTCAAACGGGAGTCAAGCATGAGGCTGCGTGGAGGCATTGGACTGAGGAGATAACCCTCTGGTTCCTTGTCGAAATGTAAATTAGGATTTTTATGCATCTGGGGATTCTATCCTAGACAGATTTTCAGGTTCAGCTACCCTGCCCATGTGTACGAATCAGGCTTGTGACTGTCCCCCCAGACTGTTGGTATAGTTAAGGTAGACTCTAGTCTCTTGACATCTAGGGTTCATACATAGGTAAACCGAAAGGCTATTTATGGTTCACTCGGGACGGGCTTGGAAGGTAACCCTTGTTGAAAGTGTAGGAGAGCGGTGGGTGATTCCTCTGCTTCTGCCTAAGAACCTCTTCAAGGATGCCAAGTAATTGTTCTTCAGCTTTTTTTGGGAAAGCATATATTTTACCCTTGCTGACTGTTGAGACTCTAGAAATTTTGTAGTGATTACTCTGTGTTTTTTCTGTGTTTAGCTGACCTTAGGGTTTGAATTGTGAAATTTACAATCGTGGAGGACCAACCTATTAGAAGGTCACGAAGGTTGCAAAACCTTCCTCCTCTCATCACATTGGAACCTCCACCTCCACCTCAAAGGCGGATATTGGACACAGACGGTTCATTTCAAGCGATAGGAGTAAGTGAAGTTCCGGGTGAACCAGAACTTAGGGCAAACCGTTTTGATTTTAACATAGTTGAGATAGAAGACTTGTAGGCTGACGAGTTTACAAGGAATTTTAATACACCCTTGACTAAATTAAATGATCTTGTGATCATCTAGGTTCGTCCTTTTGATCCACCCATTTTTGGTGTCCCTATGGGAAGGATAATGTCTACTACAGGAGAAAGCTCTTTTTTTTCACCTCAGCCACTCCGGCTGAAGGGGTACTACCTCCCTCGACAAGTGCCCCTAGATCTAGCATACCTACTATGCCATTAACTCCAGCGAGCAGGGTGGTTCAACCACCAATTCCCACAAGCCTAGCAGGTGCTTCTGGTGGCATGGTTACTGGGATTCCTGGTATACCTATTGTTCCTTCCTCCTTCACACACACTGCCCAGAGTGGTCCAGTAGGATCCTCGGCTTTTGTCCAAGGATTTCCTTGGAATGGGGGGCATATTCCCTCATCCACTCCATATGTAGGCCCATCACCCTCTTATGTAGGAGTGCATTTTGGAAACACTAACCCTTACGGGCAAGGATTTCAAACTCCGATCTCGGCCCTGTTCATGAGCTCTCCCTTTTTGTTGTTTAGCGGAGGGATACCTGCTCCTATTTTTCAAACTCTAGTTTTTATTGGGGAGGCCAGAACCTCTTATAATAAACCTCCCACCCATAATCCTGTGGCTTACAGATGGAATCCGTTCCAAAGTAACCCATCCACTTCGCAAACGACGGCAGGGGGGAATCCCACCTTCACTTATGGGAATTTGCGAGAAAGTCCCTCTAATCCCCATTCTGGCACATTCAGTGCTCCAGTTCAACCTAAGCCTATGTTCCTGGCAACGTTTAACTTGCAGATTTGTCTAAATTGATAAATGACCTGGTGAGGCATGATCCCTCCTGGCCACCTGTCCCCACCAAATTTCCCTCGGACATTCCAAAATTTGAAGGCAAAGTTGGTGAAGATCCTGGGGCTCATGCCACCACTTTTCATTTATGGTGTTCTTCTAATTCACTGAATGAAGATTCAGTTAGGTNAGTACTGCAACAAAATGGTACATTGAGTTGCCTTCTGCTGCATTCAGTAGTTTTTGGGACTTGACTAATGCATTTCTTAGCCACTTTCAGCTTCCGGTCCAACACGATTTCGGAACGGACTTGTTATCTACCTTTTGGCAAAACAAGGCTACCCACATCTCGGATCACATCCAAGAGTGGAGGAGGTGGAAGAGCCTTATTAAAGCCACTATTCCTCTTGATTTTTTATTAGAATGGTTCCTTAAATCTTTATTTCCTTATATATCTAAGGACCTATGTACTTCAGGAGTGACGAATGAGGAAGAAGCTATCCTTAGGGCCTAGAAATTGGATTTGATCTACTCTTAATCTGGGATCTTGTATGAGATTATTCTTGAGGCACCGAGGCCTACCCATGACGTAGAGAAACCTAAGCCTGGACCCTATGCCGATGGTGTGGTTGGGTCTGTAAACTCTCCCACTGTAGAATCTTTGGCCAAACAGCTCCATCAGCTATCCATCAAACATTCTACAGTGAAGGCAGCAAAGGCTTCCCCCTCACCCCAAAATGCAAATGTTTTTTCACAGACCTCTCAAAAGGGAAATCAGCAACCCGGTGGGAAAAAGAAGAGAGGAAAGAAAGGGGAGGGAAATCAAAACAAGCAGAAACCCCCAAATAATGCTGATGGGGGCAAGAAAGAAAAGAAAAAGGTGAAATTCCCGTGTAAGTTGTGCCATGAGGATCACCTTAACCATCTTTTTCCCCTTATGGAACAAGCCCAGAAGCTGTTAAAAGCTCAACAACCGGCTGTCCTAAAGGATCCATTTCCCCAAGGGCAGAATTATGCTTCAGCTTTGAATACAGCAGGGGGCACCCCAAATGCTCCTAACCCCAATTATATCAACATGGTTCGATCCTCAACTTTACTACAGACCAGGAATAATAACTATGAAAAAGAGACTTCTAAGAAGGGTAAGTCTATAGGTGAAACTTCTAACCCTCTCATGATTGAGAAACTTGCTGAAACTATGCCCAAGATACCGAAAGGTGTCTTTAAGAAAACCCTGCATAACCCTAATGCTAGGGCTGCTTCAAACTACTCCGTGGTTGAAGACTTAGCCTAGACACCTTGTGCAATGTCAGCTTTAGAAGTGTTACAGAGTTGTCTCGCCCAGCGGGATGCACTCTTAGCAGCTTTAGGTAGTATGGAATCATCGAGTCTCATGGAAAAATTTCACTTGTCTGATGTCAAAATTTTCCTACCTCACCAGGTATCCTTATCAATAGATGTCATCCATGGTGGAAAGACCATTGGAAGGGTAGTTGTTAACGAGGGTGCTTCTACATGTGTTATGTCCTTATCATGTTGGAAAGCTCTTGCAGAGCTGGTCCCGTCAAACACCCTGCTTACTGCTTTCGACCGAAGGTCATTCCGTCCACATGGTATCCTACCGGATTTTGAAATTAAGTTGGGAGGGACAGTGGTGTCTATTGAGGTGGAGGTGATTGATGCACCTTTGGACTATAATTTTCTTTTGGGAAGAAGCTGGACTTATGCCATGTATGCTATTGCATTGGCCATCTTTCGGGTGGTAGCGTTTCCACACGAAGGGAAGTTGGTTACTGTTGACCAACTTGATTTTACTCGAAAAGGCCACATGGATTCTAATGAGTCCACTATGCCATTGGTTGATCAGGTCAAAGCTGCTGCACAGAGCTTAGGTGATGGAATGTACGCATCATTGATGGGCACATTTGATCATCTAGCTCCTATTAATTATATAGGTTCTAATAGTGTGGGAAATTCCATTGCTACAGTTGTTGATAGGACTGATCCTTGGGTCCTCCCTACCCACCATGAACCTAAAGTGCCCCTATTAGTAGTGGAGGTGGATTAACAAGCTATCACCCAAACCACTATTGATCCCATTCCAATCCCCCTCACAATCTCGGAGGAATTGGAAGAAGCCTATCTGCCTGCTTGGGTAGAAAACTCTTTATATTTTGTGGACTGCTTAGATATGGTTTTACCTTTTGATGAAGCCATGTGCGGAAGTGATAAGATCTGTGAAGATATTCACCATCGATCCTATTTTCTTCCTGAGCTAAGCAGGATAGAGAATCAAGAGTTTCATATGAGACTGGCAGATGATATTGATACACCCATCAATCCCTTACCTAGGGAAGGAATGTTTGCTGAGGGGAATATGACAAATATTTCTGCTACTATCCCTATCAACATCTCTGTAAATCTTGATGTTGTGGAAAATATACATATCGGTGCAAACTGCTCTCCTGAGGAGATTGAAATCTATCCGTCCTTGTTTAAGGAATTCCGTGACATATTTGACTAGTCATATGAGGAGATTCCAGGCATTGATCCATCTATAGTCGATCACGAGATCCAAATGTACCCTGACGCAAAACCCATTCAGAAAAATTTGAGGCTTGTTAACCCGCGTAAAGCGACGGCAGTGAAGGCTGAAGTGGAAAAACTGCTGAAAGCCGGTTTTATTTACCCCATAGCTCTGACGGAATGGGTATCCAACCCTTTTCCTGTTGATAAGAAGCAAGGGACCATACGCATCTGTACTAACTTTAGACATTTGAACAAATCTTGTCCTTAGGACAACTATCCCACACCATTTATAGACCAAATTATTGATGCTTGTGCGGGAAGTGAATTTTTTTTCGTCTATGGATGGCTTCTCCAGATATAATCAAATTCAAATAAAACCAGAAGACCAACATAAAAATTCTTTCATTTGTCCTTGGGGTACCTCCGCATACAAAAAAATGCCCTTTGGATTGAAAAATGCTAGGGCAACCTTTCAGCAGGCAATGAATTTTGCCTTCCATGATATCAAAGCCATTGTCGAACCTTACCTTGATGATCTGCCTGCACATTCTCGTAAGAGGATTGACCATCTGGATCACTTATGGTTAATATTTGAACGATGCAAATACTATAAAATCCACTTGAATCCCCACAAGTGTGTGTTCTATGTCGAGTCAGGGAGACTGCTCGGGTTCATTGTTTCTAATAGAGGCATTCAGGTGCATCTGTTAAAAGTAGAGGCCATTGTAAATCTGCCTCCTCCTCGTTCTATCAGGAAACTTCAGAGCCTGCAGGGAAAGTCCAACTTTCTTCAATATTTCATTGTAAACTATGCCAAGATTACCCAGGGTTTCATGCGCCTGCTAAAACAAGACACCCCATTTGTATGGGATGAAACTACACCACTTGCTTTCGAGGCATTGAAAAAAGCTTTGTTGTCGGCTCCTTTATTGCGTCCGCCAGATTACTCTAGGGATTTTATATTATATATGGCCATGTCCAAGTCGACCATAGGGGTATTCCTAGTCCAGGAGGACAATAAGCTCCAAGAGCATGTCATTTACTATCTTATTCGTGCTTTAGCTAGACCTAAACTCAGGTACTCCCACATCAAGAAATTGGCCTTAGAAACTGTCTATGATGTTCAGAGATTACGTCACTACATTTTACTGAGAACTACAACAGTAGTGGCGGATGTTAATCCTTTTCAATATGTTTTGTCCCAGCATATTTTTGGAGGAAAATTCAACAAATGGATAGTCATTCTCCAAGAGTTTGACTTGGATTTCCAATTTGCTAAATCTAAAAAATCCTTATTTTTTGCTGAGCTTATAGCAGAATTTCCAACAGAAGAAGATGTAGTCATTGAAGAAGACTCATTCTCAAATGAGCATATCTTCTTGATATCCACCTCTAACCCATGGTATAGAGATATACTTATCTATCTCCAGACTTTGAAGTATCCTGCAACTTTCTCGCGGGAGGAACGCGTAAACTATGCCTTCATGCCAAGAACTACCTCATCATAGGAGATACTTTATATCGTAGGGGGGTAGATTCCATTTTGCGTCGATGTCTTACCCATTAGGAAGCAGAGATTGTCCTGAATGATTCCCATAGTGGAGCGTGTGGGGGTCATTTATCTGGGTTAGCAATGGCCCAGAAGCTACCACGTGCCGGTTATTTCTGGCCCATGATCTTTAAGTATTGTGTAGAAGCCATGAAGCTCTGACATCCTTGTCATCTTTACACTAGGAATATGTGGTCACATCACACTCCGTTATTTCCCGTTGTCTCGGTGGGCCCCTTCGTGGAGTGGGGGATTGATTGCGTGACGTGTAACCCAGCCTCGACTGGGGGGCACAAATATATCATTGTCACTATGGACTATTTTACGAAATGGGCAGAGGCAATGCCCACCTTTAAAGCCGACAGGGAAACCATAGCTTTTTTTGTGTTCAATCAAATTACAGCACGATTTGGTATACCCAAAGTGATTGTCATTGACCATGGTAGTCATTTTCAAAAAAAGCATGATGATGGAACTGACCACTATGCCTGGATTCAAACAAGAACATTCATCTTCGTACTAGCCTCAAGCAAATGGTCGGGTTGAGGCTGTTAATAAAACTTTGAAAACTATCCTCAAACGTACTATTAACGCAGCCCATTCTAACTAGCATATCATGCTATACCCCGCACTTTGGGCATATCGAACTAATGTAAAAATTTCTACGGGCTTCTCCCCCTTCCAACTCGTTCATGGAGTGGAATTCGTTACCTCGGTTGAATGTGGAATCCTAGATATTCATGTGTTACTTGATACGATGAAGATTGAAGAACGTTTAGTACATTTAGAAAATCTTGATGAATAGCGTAGAGATGCGCTGACATCAAACCAAGCTCACAAAAATAGGGTCAAAAGCCAAAATGATAAGTCGTTCAAGCCTCGAATTTTCTCTGAGGGGGAACTTGTTTTGCTATGGGACCAAGACAAAGAACCCCTGGGGGCAGGAAATTTCAGGTCTATGTGGTTAGGACCTTATGTCGTGTCGAAGGTATTAAAGAATGGTGCATATGAATTAATTGATTTTGATGGGATTAAGCTTCCTGAGCCTAGAAATGGGCTCTACCTGAAAAAGTACTATGCTTAGGCTTAGCACTTTTTCTTGTATTTTATTGTATGTATTTTGCATGTACACTAGTTCATCAGTTTATGTTTTTTATATCATCTGGTGGTTGTTTCGGATGTCTTCCGAGAGGTTCGTAGGTTTCACTGATGGCGCCAGTCACCACACTTGTAATCTAGCTTCAGCTGTATGGGTCATTTATTCTCCCTCAGGACAGTTAGTTGCCTCAGGAGGCACTTGCTTAGGTCCTGCTTCTAATAATGTCGTTGAGTATAAGGCTGTAATTGAGCTTCTATGGGATGCTTTGTTACATGGTATCACTCAACTAGAAGTCCAACTAGAATCTCAACTGGTGGTTTCCCAGCTCAATCGTGCTTATCAGGTGCGGAACCCTATTCTATTACGTTAGTTTATGCAAGTTAGGTTATTGGAAAGAAATTTGAATTCATTACATTCAATCATATTCCAAGGAATCAAAATTCATTAACTGATGCATACGCTAATTACATCTTGGATTAGCATTTAACACATTTTTCATAAAAATATACCGCATACACATAAAAAACATTTGTAAATAAACTAACAAAATATATATGTGTGTGTGTGTGTGTGTGAATATCTGTCCATGGATAGGTTGAGTCTCTAATCCTCAGATCCAATCATAACTGTATAATATACAAAAAAATATACAAAATATGGGTCAAATTCCATCAAATTCCCTAGATCTAAGCTGGACCACCCTGGTCCCCTTGGTCTCCCTGTACTCTGACTTCTTCAGCCTCTTCAGCTTCAGCAGCCTCAACAGCATCTATGTATACCAATACTGCTCTGGCTACCCAACTCAAAAGGCGTATCCAGATAGGTGGTACTCCAACCACAAACTCCTGCATGATGGCTGGGATGCGCTCAATCCGCAAGGTGGGTACTCTCTAGGTAAGCCTAGCCAGCTTTCCCTCAAGAACCCTAATCAGCCCCTGGTCCTCTCCCAAGACAGGACACACATACATGCATGGATTCCCTTCAGGGCATACTGGTCCAATATCTACATTTTGACATGTTTATAGGATTAGAACTCTTCTACATATGTATATATCTCTATATTTAAAAATTCATAAAAAAATTTAAAATTTGAAAATAAAAAATTACCTAACTCTCCCCATGCTCCTCTTGGAGGGAGGACGAGGTATGGATCACCACGAAAATACATTCCAACATATGGAAACTGCTCCAGTGCTGGCAACTGTTGCTCCCACCAAAAGTAGAAGTCATCATCATAGACACTTTGCACTGAGCCACCACCTCCCTGGCGGAGGAAGATATCTCCCCATCTACTCAGTCTAGGCTGACGAGGAGAACGAACTAGTAAGGGTACTGCAGGGCTCAATATCAACACTCTCTCAAAGAAGAAGGCTACTAGTATGCTAGAATATCCAAAATTCTTTCTCCTTCCTCTCTTGCAGTCAGATAGTTGTTTCCTCATAATTGGGATCACTCTCGAGCACCAATCATATAGGGTCCCCTGCATACAATCCACTCCTAGTATCATCTAGTTCTGTGTATCAAGGTGAAGAGAATATGATCCCAAAACACTCACTATGGTACTTGTCAATACCTGTAGAGGAAGATCACGTATGTGTACAATAGGGATGCAACTCCCTCTCTTTTGTGTGTCTGGTGCGTAGTATATATCAATGTAGTTCTGGACACTTAGAGGGTCACCGCCTCTGTCGGTGCCTTCCAAATTTACTGGAGCCCCCCGTCGTGATAGACTGGCAATGAAATAGATATCCTCTGAATCAATCTCCAAGGACTCACCTTGAAGGTCAAACATGCCCAAATCATGATTCCAATAATTTATCATGAACTCTAAGAGGCGGACATTGGCCCGCATAGGTGATGTACAGAAAAACTTTAACAACCCACTTGAACATAAAAAATTCACGGTGGGGGCATCTTGGAGTGATTCTTGATCCATATCTTCATGTTCACACTCCCTCCACTCAAGCACCATCTTCAAACCTAGTAAAACAAGCATTGCAAACCTTTAGTTTCATGTAAAATTTCAAAAGTTGACCCTATATGCTTCTTGTTCACCTCACGCAGCATATGCGACTGTCTAGTAAGGAATGTTGCATACTGTACGCGACTGTCCTTCAGGGCAACCCATGTACAGAATGCATGTACATGAGTTTTAAAATAGCGAACCTGCGTACACAGCGTTCCTTTGTTGAGGGCGCTCAAAAATATAAAATTTGGGCTCAATTTTGAAAATTCCTAGGATCAAATTGATGAGCTTGGGGTGTAGTCTTACCTGACACCTGTGGATTTGGAATTGGTCCACCGGATTGTCCACACCGAGCAATTGAAGGTAGAGGTGAAAACTTGTTTTTTATGGCTAAAAATCCAAATGGTGAGTTTTATTTATGTTTTTGAACTATTTATAGAAATATTATTTCTCAAGTGGTTTTTTCCCTATAGTTCATAATTCATCAAACTAATACCATATCTTTTGTCCTTGTGACAGGTATATCATCGTTTCCAAGGTGTTTTTTTCTCATATAGGATGGTTTTTTGTTTTGTCACATGCATTTTGCATCTATACCTGCTCCATCTTAAACTTAGCAATCAACATATTAACCATGAACTATGGTATTGTTAACCATTAGCTCCTTGTCTTTACCATCGTTCTTTCATGGATAGGGATTTCCTCTCATGAGTATCCTCATTTAGAACCTATGTTGTATTTCGATACTCATGCTGCAGCTGTCTTAGGTATAGGGGAATCTTTTTAGCTATTTTTCACGCCAAATGGAGCCTCATTTTGGTCTCTTTTTACAAGCTATTCCTTTATAGGACTCCCTGACCTTATAGAGTTTCTTTAGGCCTAGGCCTGACTCCTTAAAACAGACTTGATTGTCGAGTTAACTTGTTCATTCAAGCTTGTTAAGAACATGTGAATGGGCATCCGCATTGGTGGTAGGTTATCTCTTTCTCAGACCATGCGGAATAATACGAGAAAGGATCACTCTTTTTTCTACGGAATTGAGAAGAGTATGCTCAGGCATAGGTTTATCACTTTTCCGGACCTGAGGGACTAAATTTACGGAAAAGGAACACCCGTTATAAGCTTAGTTTTCTCTTTTTCGTGCTCTAGACCTAAACATGAAAAAGATTCCGAGTGTACTTTATGTCTTTGCCATGCTCATTAAACACTAAAGAACAAAGCATCGAGTTTATTGTTGTAAGCCCCATTTCTCATACTCAAATGGATCTTTCTGAGTGATCTTGCTTTCCTTCACACTCATAAAACTCAAGCCATATGCTGCTCTTGAAGGAGTGTTGGGTAGGTGGTAATTTAACCTTTTTCGAACCTCCCTGACTAAGTACAAAAAATTTTCATCTTTTCTTCTACGGAAGTTAAGAGAGTTCTTCTGTGGTATGTTTTATACTTTTCCAACCTCAGGAGACTAAATTGGACGAAAAAGGACCTCCCTAGAGTCTTCTTTGGAGTTTTCAGAATCTCTAAATGTGAAAACACCAACTGAGCATGTACTAGTTCGAGCTCATAAAATCCACGAATCAGTAACACTATCAAGCATTATTCCCTCTTCTCTTCAAGCTTGTTAAAAAATGAAGAGAGATCCAAGTTGACTTTCCTAGACTCGTTAAAATTTAATAGGGAAAGTAAGGAAGAAGTTTTCTTTTGGTTTTTAGTTAGTGGCAGCATGTCATCCTTGAACATAGCACCCTCTATTTTTTTCGATACTCATATCTCAGTGTTCACTTCTAGTTCAGCTATTACTTCAAGTTTTTTACTCCTCCTCTTGTCAGTATTACCTGGGTAATCTGATCATGTCCCCTACATGACAGATAAGTCTAATTTTTCTATCCATAAAGTTAAAAGCTACCTTGGGTCATCTCTGTCTCGTGCTCACTGTTCAAGGACTTAACCCAATGTCTGATCTATATCATGATCCCATCATTGTCGTATCGGTTATCACTTGTGTTTTCCTTCCTTTACCCAGTTCCTAGTCACTCTTATGATCCGTTGGAGGATCTATTTCCTTCCTTATCATATTATGGTTTCGCATCAGCACTTTCTGACGACGAAGACCTAGATTTTTTGATGATCGTACCTCAGGATTCACTTTCATTATGGGTGAACTCCTTTGCTTTAGTTGTTAATTATCACCTGTTGATTGACAAACTGTTGAATCCGCTCCATGTTCGACTTCAATAACATCTATTCACATGGCTTATATTGTACTGGATCTTTGGGATTGTTTATGAAGACCTTAGTTTCCTATCTATGGACTAAGTTGCGCAAGACTATGTTGTACCTATTTGAACAGCTTTCAGTTTTTTGAAGACTCATCATTATTGTATATTGTGGCTTCACTCCGCCTTTGTAATATATGTGGTCTAGTAACTGTACTATATGATGTACTCAAATATTGTAAAGGAGCTAGTGTTCCAGTATATTGAACATGGCATCCTCAGATATGACTTTGTATATGACATTATTATGTATTTGTTTCAGGTACTACCTCTACTCCATTGGACTTCTGAGTTTTCTAAAGATAATGATTATAATGTATTTCACCCATCGCTCCCCTCTGACCTCACACATTAGGGGGCATATTTTATCAACCCAAATGGCACTTCTCCGTCTGAGTGCCAACACTTCATATGTTGGTACACAAAAAGACACTTTTTGGATTGAAGGTTGCCTAAACACTATAGATGGGCATGACATGAGATGCATTCACTCTCCAACCAGCTTGCCATTTTACCTTTCTATGTGTGGATTGACATACACGACTATGTCCATTGAAACTCACATACATACGCGACTATCTTCTTTGACAACCCGCGTACTGTACATGACTATGCTCATTGCAACCCGCGTACAGATCTGTATGCGGGTTTCTCTTAAAGAAACTCACGTGTCATACGCGGGTTGCTAGTATCAATAGTCACATACACATCCATTCGACGTTAAAAATAATAAAACACGATTAATGGAGATTTGTTGAGCCTTAATTATTAAGCAACTCAATTGTCTCAACCTCCTCAACCTTCGAAACTACTCTATTTCCCAAAGTATAAATAGAGGCCTTGGGGAGGGAATTAATAGAATGAATCTTGGAGAGCAAATTTATGTTGGTGGTATATCTTCAGAAGTATTTGGAGCAGCAGAACTTAGAGTCCTTTCGTTGTAGAGGAGTCCTTGTCTCAGGCGTTGGGTTGTAGACTTATCTCATTCACTATTGTTAATAAAGAGAATTCTTCTTCCAACTTTGTGTTGAGTCTCTTTCATGTATCATGTTTGATGAATATTTTTGATTAAGCACTCTATATATTGTTCATCTAACCTGTCATATATACATGTATAAGATTGTACTTGGAGAATTTGCTCTTTGCAGGTGAAGGAGGTGCATCCTTGAAAGTTGTGGAAAGAAGTAGCACAGGAGAAGACAAAGCTTGGATCAACCGTTGATAATCGGGTGAGTCCAACATACCTTCCTATTTCCTTTATGTACTTTAAAGCTGATTGTTTGCAAGTTTTAGAAGTACGTTGGTAACCCCAAACCCTAGGTTACAAGGGTGTTTATTTCTGAACAACAAGCACCTATCGAATTTAGTTCCAAATACATCCCTCAAAATCTGGCTTCACAGTAGGAATTGTTGCAAATCAAACATAATCGTATCAGCGAGATTTAGAAGTATCTCATTTATCTTCAATTTCATGATTTATTTCGATCTACTTGCCTTCCTTCCTTTCCAATTCCCTATAGATTGTGCTTTTAATCTTCTCAACAGGTACAAAAGTGAGGCAGGCCGCTACTCGGTACTCCGTCTAAGACAAATACTAAACCCCATAATAATACTTCTCAACACAATAAACACTGGGCAGAATAAGCGCCTCTACAAGCTGGGGAAAAAAAGGAAACCCAAGAATCTTGTACCAAGCCAACATGCACCATTTCTCTGTAACAGGTTCATACTTGTTATACAAGTTCTTGGAAGAGGGTTTAGATTTGGAATACAAAGTATTTTTCATTTCCTTGGTCTTTTCCACTACTCCAACTTGTCCAACATTGGTTACGATGGACCCGGCAACTTCTGGTGCCCTTTTTTCCGCGCGATAAATTTCATGAGTCCGTGATTTCAGAGTTTGGGGCACACAACTGTCAAGATGATCGATCACATTACCCAAATTTTTTCCTGTGAATTGCATAATCTTGGAAGGATTTCCCTCGACCTTCTGGTAGACGGGCATGACAAAAAGCTTAACAACTCCCTCCATGGCATAAACCCCTTGTTTTAAAGGCCTCAATTTCTCTCTGACATACCCGTAGACTCTAGAAAGACGAGCCGTGGCCTTTTGAGCGGAATCCTGGAAAAATCCAAGGTATCTGGACCTTTCTTCCCATTCATTCTGGTGATTCGACTGAAAGAAAGAAAAGAAAAGAATGCATGAACAAATACTAAAAGCTCTGCACTTGTAACGTAGGAGCTAAATATAAACGCGATCCAAACTTATTTTCACATCCGAATTGAGTGGTCCTCATTTTTATATTTTTATCAGGTGCTTATGCAAACAAATCATTCACTCATCATCCACATCGTTATTGTTTTTTAAATTCCTACTTCCCTTAAATATATGGGTTACTTTTTTTTCCCTTTGTTTTCCATGGAAACCCACACTCGACCATAAAGTGAGAAACCCTTCAAAACTTCATGCGACTACGATATTGTTGGATAGAGAGTTCTTACATCCAACATTTAGGATGGCCTTATCATGTGGTTTATTGGTCTGGCGTGCGACTACAGTGCTAGCTGAGTGGTTTCTCGGATTCCTTTATTCAAGGAAGAATTTTTTTTTACAAATAAGGTATATAAATGCACGAGGGAATGAACCCTAGAAACATAAGCACAAGAATAATGCACCCTAGAAATAAGGTATTCAAATCATGAGAACAAGAAGAATGCACCCTAGAAACATGTGCCAACATTTCAAGAAAAACATGTGTGAATGCATCAAAATATGTGCTATAAGAGAGGGTGGTCCATGGAAAACCAAAGGTTATTTTGCAATCATCATCTTCCAAGTGTGATACTACTCCAAAGAGATAGGTTGGTCTAGTATTAATCCTCCATGTGGTCAAATAGAGTTCAACCAAGGATGGATACACCCAAATAACGCTTATTAAGTGTGCACAAGGCTACTTCTCCATAAAGGAATGTTAAACATAATGTGGTTTGAAGGAATATGTATGAAATGTACTCATATATGTTAAGTCATTTTAGCTAGGAGAGTTCAAACCCACATAAGTATATCAATAATCTTCTTGGAACCATCCACGGTGATCTTAACTGAGTAATGCCAAACATAGCAAAGTACAAACCATATGCATTCATGTCATCAAGGCATAATTATCAACACTCTAAAACTTAGGGAGACCCTAAGTTTATGGCTTCCCACTCAATAAAATGCACCAAGTGTTAAATAAGTGCATCAATGCTAAGCAAACAATATTCCAAGCATGCTAACATTGTTAAAAAGGAGAGGGATCATCAAGATGTTAGCTATTAACAACATGTTATGGAATCCATCAAAATGCCATGAAGAGACCTCATCCAATTGCTACTATCAACAACTCATTATCAAATCAATCAAAGAAGAGCAACATCTCTAAGCCAAGGTTCACATGTCCCCAAGTCCACACATTAAATCATCATGCAAGCTTGATTTATCACAAGAGTAACCCTCTTACAATATCAAGGATAATAAAAATTATTATTCACTTCATATTCCCATAATTTGAAACTATTTATTATTTACTAAACCTAAACTTACAATATAATGACATTAAAATTGTACTTTATATCTTATATATATATATATATAGATATATTGGTTAATTATTTTATTAAAAATGTACAAAGATAAAAGAGCAATGTGCCTTAACAATTTCAATTTCTTTTTTTTTATGTTTATTATTCGATTAAGAATGTACAAAAGATAAGAGAGCAATGTACCTTAACAATTTAATATTTTATTCACTATGTCTAATTCATGTATAAACAATTAATATACTATTCCCACTAATGGTCTCAAAACAAAGCATATATATATATATATATCATAAAAGAAGAAGGAATGGAAAACTATGAGAAGTCAAGACAACACCTAGTTTTTCATCATCAAAATCTAAGTCCACATTGATAAATGTTGGAGTGGGAGTGGATTAGTAAACTTCTTTATGGATGGGTACTTGTTTCCTTTTAGTTGTCTAATAACTTACATGTCCTAGATGAGTTTTACCAGGACTTCATTTTTTCCCCATAAAAAAATATTTATATTGATATTTGAGAAATTGAAGTCAAATATGTCTTTACCATTCATAAATACTTTGATATATAAATAATTTAAAGTAACACATTTTTTTCTCCTTTTTTTATTATATGATTTTATAGTCCTTAAAGTATTATATATTTTACTTCTATCTTATACAAAAACATATATTCTTTTTTAGTTGTTCATCAAATCAAAACCTACTTATCGTCATCGAATTTATTATGAAGTGGTTTTAATTACCAAGTGTTAAAATCTTAATAAACATGAGTAAAAAAAAATTATGAAATGATTTTGAGCCTTATAAATTTGATTGATAATGGGGATCAATCCTATAGTTTTAATGTTGTAATGATGCTTGGCCCACCCAATCAGTGTTATGCAAAGTAAGAGAGGGCACACTCCTAATTTAGTCTCAGAGCTGCACACCTCTAGTTCACTGAACATACATTTAAGGCTTAGTTGCAATAGTAGGTGTAGCCTCATTTGAGAAAGCAGAGCACTAGTTAACTGGTTGTCCTACTTTTAGGTAAGGTGATTAGTCTTTGAAAGGTATGCATGCTAGGTTTGAACAGTATTTAGGAATTAGCTACAGTGGAAGTTAAGGGACTAATCAAATGAGTTCTCATGAACAGTTGCCACTTGATTTTTCATGTGGTTCAAGACTAAAACACATAAATCTGAGTTTTCTACAGTAGTCTACATTTATGAGTTTGTGAGAGTGATTTTGAGTAAAATATATTTGGTGATTTATTTTTCTGAACAGTGAACAATCTCTTCAATAAGATGGGCACATTATTTGCTATCTTTCATAGCATCTAGTGTGAGTAGAATTAATTATTCTCCAACTATGGACCTGTTAACACAAATTTAGCCCCAATGTGTATTTGCTAATGAGGTGTTCATTTAGATTGATGAGATTTAAGATTTTCTCAATGTGTACATGTCCAAACTTTGCTAATGAGGTACCATCTCTTACAAGGAGGTTGCTCTTGAATGTTCTGATGAAGTTGATCCAAAAACATAGTCTATATGCATAGTAAATACAACAGTAAGGAGACAGTAACAGACCTCTAACAGAAAACATGAAGAGACATTACAGCAAATCTAATGTTACCACTGTTATGCAAGCCTAGCATGACATACAGGAATTGATGTATAGATTTTATTGGTCCATCTTTAGTGCATGAGGCACTGGCATACAAAGAATGATGACAGCAAGGACATAATGAGTGGTAACATCATCTTAATTTACAGTTCATGCTGTTGGCTTGTTTATCAAATCAAGGCAAATTCAGGATGATTTCAATCACCATTTGTAGAACGCTTGGTGGAGACATCAGTGAAGCAATGTTGGGAATGATTTGATGATAATTGTGGTCCCTGAAGCAATAGATAAGTAGTTCAGATCTATGGGGTCCGCTTTTTAGATTCAAACCCTGTTTGGGATAAAGATTCAGTTCCATAGAAGAGCTTGTCACAGAATTTGGTAGTGTGTTGAATTATCAAGATGGTTTGGCCATAGCTTTGAAAAGGCAATATGAAGGATGGAAAAGCTATTATAATTCAAGGAGTACATTTAGATCCTAGTATTTTGACTTACACAAATTCATCTTCTTTAGAGGACACTTCACTTGATCATGACATAAAAGCAAAGGAAGAAAACACTTCAACAGATGCCCTGGTCACTAAAGCTTTGGATGCTCTAGAATCTAAGGTTATAACCATAGTGGCCACAGGACATTGCAACACAAATACACCTAAAGTTTCAATGAAACAATGATGAGCAACACACCCATTGATGTTAAGGAATGTCAGGTGACTCCTACTGTCCTGAAGATGACTGATTTTGATCAGAAAGGTATTCTAGAACTGTTGCATGGGATCGCCCCCCACCTCCTCGCTCCCACTCCTAAAGCTCGCTTCCTTCGAAAGTGAGCTCCCAGTTTTGGGAGCACGCTCCTAAGGCACTCCCTTCCTTTCCTATACTAAAATCTCCTATACTAGGTTGATCGTTTGATGACAATGTTATGGTACCTCCCTTCTTTACCAAACTCCTACAAAGGTTTTTATGGTTGATCAATTGATGATAATGTTATAAATTGTAATTACTATATGATTGATGTTACATCATTTAATCCATGCAATCTATAGCTAATTCAACATCCTACATTTTTTTTAGATATAAATCCATCAAAATACATTAAAATATATACTATACAAAAAGTGTTCGAGTACACAGGGTACTCCCAAAAGACCGAACACCTTCAGCAACCACTTCACACAAATAGATCACAGATCAACACACCGATGTTTGTCACGTGGTTAAAACCCTCAAGAGGGAAACAGTCCACGAACCCAGCCCAATAGCTACTTGAAGCAATTTATTATGCAAAAGAAATAAAGTTACATATGAGCTTCTCATAATCGATCAAGTAGCCAAGGACCCTCTATGCTCTTTAAATAGAGATCATAGACCAATCGGATGTTAAGCCACGGATCAATGGTAGGTATGATCTAAGAGAAGTTCAATTGTCAGATTACTCTATGTCATGAACAAGATTTCTGATGAAGTGCATGTGTAGCTCAATTTGTTTGTTGCGCTGATATAGAAATGGATCTTTAGCAAGCTTGATGGCACTTTGATTGTCGCACCAAAGTGGAGTAGGTTGTTGCTGCTCAAATCCAAACTCTAAAAGGATCTGTCGAAGCCATAAAGATTCCTGAATGGCATTAACTGCGGCTCAATATTCTGCTTCTATTGAAGAAATATCAAGTGCTTGTTGTTTCTTACAAGCCCAAGTGATAGGTCCAGATCCCAGACTCAAAACATAACCTACAGTAGAATTTCTATCATCAGGATCATCGTCCCAATATGAATCAGTAAAACCAACCAATAAAGGTTTCCCCCCTGTACTGTAATGAATCCCAAACTGAATTGTACCTCGAATATATCGAAGTATTCTTTTTGCTGCTTTCCAGTGACTTTCATCAGGAGTTTGCATATAATGGGAAACACGACCAACAGGAAAGGAAAGGTCAGGACGGGAATGAGTCAAGTATAAAAGACTACCAACAAGCTGACGATACAAGGTGGAATCTACTTCAGGTGAAGTACAAGTGGCAGAAAGTTTGACTCTAGACTGGAAGGGAGAAGGGGCTGGTTTACAATCTTCCATGTGGAAGCGACCAAGAAGGTCACAAGCATACTTAGACTAGGAAAGAAATATTCCTTATTTGGTTTGCAAGACTTGGAGACTAAGAAAATAATGCAAATGTCCTAAGTCTGACACTTCAAAATTTTTCTTAAATCTAGATTTCACATGGGTTATAAGTTTACGGTCACTACCAGTAAGGATAATATCATCAACATAAAGAACAAGTATGATGAGATGGTTTCCTACTTTCTTGGTATAGACATTGGGGTCAGAATGGCATCTAGAAAAACCAGTGTCAAGGAGAATGCTATCCATTTTGGCATACCAAGCTCTAGGAGCTTGCTTAAGGCCATATAAGGATTTATTAAGGAGACAAACAAGGCTAGAGTTATTCTGAACATATCCATGAGGTTTTTCCATGAAATCACCATGTAAGAATGCAGACTTGACATCCATTTGATGGACTTCCCAGTTATGTAAGGCTGCAAGGGAAAGAACAAGGCAATGGAGTTCATTTTTTCTACAGGGGCAAAGGTTTCATTGTAGTCAATCCCTTCAACTTGGGAAAAACCTTTGGTAACTAACATTGCCTTAAGTCTTTCAACACTTCCATCTGATGCATACTTAGTTCTGTAGACCCATTTACATCTGACAAGTTTTCTTCCTTTTGGAAGAGGAAC
>LPNX010521677.1:372539-384939 GCA_001517045.1 Pseudotsuga menziesii
GATATTCTTCATCCATAGCTGCATCCCAATATGGATTTCCTGAAGCTTCTACAAAAGTTTATGGATCATGATTCTCAGAAAATTGAGCCAAAAGACAAGAGGCTCGTTAAAACTGAGAACGTGTTCTTCGTTGATCTCTAGGATCACCGACAAGATCACCAGCTGCTTCACATGTTGAATGGACCCATCGAGGAAGTATTAGTGCTGGTGCAATTGGAGGAACATGAGCAGGTGGAGGTGGATTTTCATCCTCACTGTCATCATCAGAAACAGGAGATGGAAACCTGTTAAGGAATCTAGAAGAAGAAGAAGAAGAAGGCACAATCGTCGAATCAGGCTCGCAGGCCAAAGATGGCACACCCGCCAAGTTAGGCTCACAGGCCAAGATATTTTCATCAAATTTAACATCTCTTCTAATGATTATATCATGTGAATGGGGCTGAAGAAGTCTATAACCTTTTACATCTTCAGAATATACAACAAATGTGCACTTTTCACTTTTAGGCTACAATGCTTTTCGTTTTTCATCCCGAATGTGAGCCCATGCTTCACAACCAAACACACGAAAGTGACTTACATATGGTTTAATTTTACTCCATGCTTCTTCCGGTGTTATAACTTGTAAAACTTTAGTGGGTGTGTGATTAACTATGTAATTTGCACAATTTATGGCCTCAACCCAATGCTGAAGACTTAGTCCCTTAGATTAGATCATACAATTAGCCATCCCTTTTATAGTGCGGTTCTTTCGTTCAGCTACACCATTTTTTTGTGGTGTATATGGAACAGTGTGTTGTTGTTGGATTCCTTGTTCAGTGCAAAAAATAGTGAACTTGTTGTTAACATATTCTCCTCCATTGCCAGATATTAACTTAATAATTTGATGACCAGATTGTTTTTCAACAAGGGCCTTGTAGGAAAAGAACATGTTAAATACTTCGCTCTTAAGTTTTAGGAAGTAAACCCAAGTGCATCTGCAGTAGTCATCAATGAAAGTTAAGAAATATTTGAAACCAGAAAAGGAAGCAGATGGAAGAGGGCCACACAAGTCACTATGCACAAGCTCGAAGGGAACTAAGGCATGCCAAGAGGCACGTTTGTCAAAAATGTACCAATGATGCTTTTCGAGTACACAACCGAAACAAACACCATCCTTGCAAGATACCAGCGGAAGACCAGTCACCATATTGTCTTTACATAGTTGTTGCAATCAACGATAATTTAAGTGACCAAATCGCTCATGCCAAAGTTTGCTCAAATTATCACTATGAGCAACAAAAACGAAAGGAAAGGGTGATGATCCAAAGTTGTTAAATTTGTACAACCTGGTAATATCATCAACAGTTCCAGTAGCAAGGACATTTTGAGGATTTTTAAAATCCTTGATTACAACTTGGTGAGGTGTAAACGTCACAGTTTTACCTTCACCTGAATGAGTAAATTGATAGATTGATAACAAATTGCAGGAAATTTTTAGAACACATAGTACATCACTGAAATGGCCATTTTCTACTGGAACTGTTCCAGATCCTACAACACTTAGAGATCTATCATCACCAACAAATATTTGTTTGGTGTTACATTCATGGATAGTAGAAAAGATGGCTTGATCCTTAGCCATATGATAAGATTCTCCAGAATCAATCAGCCATTCATTTGAAGTAGAAGAAGAAGATGTAGTATAAGAGTAACCAGAAGCACAAAGTGCATGTCCATGAGAGTTAGATTCTGAAGACGAATCTAGGCTGATGTGGTGCTTCTTCATTGCTGCTTCCAAGGCTACCATCTTCTTAAAACATTTAGATTCATCATGATTATATTTCCCACAAAAATTGCAATGACGCTCAGTCTTCTTTCCTTTTTGCTTGGATCCTTTGTCATTTTTTAAAGGAGGAGCTGACTGAGAGGGTTTGGGACCCTTGTTATTTGGCTTATTATTGCGAAAATTTTGTTTCTTAGGAGGCTTGGAATTTTCTTTCTGTTGGGACAATAAGGCTTTCCCAGATGTATCTGCATTGTTAATTATTCCAAGATGAATGAGCTTATCTTGCTCTCTAATTAAGGAATCACAAAAGGATTCAAGGCTAGGCTCTTGATAGCTAGCTACAATCAAGGATTCTTTCATGGAGTAGAATGTAGATACAAAAATAGAATATGCAGGTCCAAGTTTTGAAAAAATATGTTAAATACATTGTTTGTCTTCTTTCTTAATCTTGCATTCGGCACATAATAGTCTAAGAGTTTTATACTGAGATAAATAGTCTTGAATGCATGAAAAATCATTTGGATTCAAGGAAAGCAACTCATTCTCAAGTTTATGACCCCGAATTTCATTATGTTTACCAAACACAGATTCCAACTTTTCCTAAGTGAGATTAGGTTCATCAATTCCAGATATGTGGAATCACAAATCAGTAGAGATTGACATCCCAATCAATCCATGAGCTTCATCACATCGATTTTCCCATTTGATTTTCTTATCATCATCAATGGGTTATGTTTCTTTCCCTGAGGTTATCCTGAAAAGTCCCCTACCTCACAGAACATCCTCCATACGAGATTTCCATGAGAAATAGTTAGAACTTGTAAGTATAATATCACAAGGGGCGGCCATACTATAAAATAATAGCTAAAAGAATAGAAACTAACTGTCTGGATGCAAAGAGCTAGAAAACATATGCGGTTTTAAAAACAGCGGCACTTAAAACTGATTTCGGACGATGAAGTTATGCTTGATCAAAGAAAATGTTGAAGATGTCCCCAATAGGGACGTGGATGATATTAACTTGACCAACTAAAAAATAAGAAGCCCCCTCTTCCCAAGATGAACCTTTGACAATCACTTTTACAATAAAGTTGCTTTGAAGTGAATCACTTTTGTAGAATAAGTGATGTTCACTTTTACAATAAAGTTGCTTTGAAGTGAATCACTTTTGTAGAATAAGTGATGTTCACTTTTACAATAATGTGACTTTTAAATAGTGCGGCAATAAATTAAAAGACTAAAGTGACTCACTTTTATTTTATTTTATTTTATTTATGTGAGATGCACTTTTACAATAAAGTAACTTGAAAATAGAAATTGCATGCACTAAAAAATAACTTGATAAGACTTGAAATCAAGTCTTATCAAAGTGTAAAGCAACTTTGGACCAAGTGAGCTAAGTTTAAAAGGTACATAAAAGTATGGAAAGAGAAAGGGGTTTTTTTTTTTTTACTCTTCTCTCTCGTTTTCCGTGCTTGCTTTCTTTTCCTGCAAATCACAAAAAAAAAAACAAAAAAACTTTTTCCACACAATGGGGTTAGATCTTGGTTAGCTTACCCGCAAATTCTATGTTTTCAAGTTTTCTCGTTGTTTCTGATTTGTCGTGATCGCACAAGGTGCACGACAAAGAGCATACCTAGCCGAGAAGACAAGAAAAAAAAAACTTTTCCTTACTATTTCTGATTCCCCGCGATCACACAAGGTGCACAACAAAGAGCATACGCAGTTAGGGAAAACAAATTCCGAGACTAAAACATAAAATATCTAATAATAAACTGATAAAATATGAGAGATTTAAAAAAAACAAATCCGTCACTCTAACATTATACCTTCAGATTTGTCGAAATGGGTGTTTCTGGAGCAAACGGAAACAGTTTTTGGTGAAACGAAAAATATTTTCCAATGGAAACGACACTCCGAATGAAATGGAACAACTCCCACATGCCACAAATGCACAAAATATCCAAAACCAGAAACCCTTTCAAAGTTTCGGCAACACCGGTTCTAGATCTTGATCAAAACCGAAAGCGACTCTTCATAAAAGATCTGATACCATGTTCGGGTACACAGGGTACTCCCAAAAGACTGAACACCTTCAGTAACCGCTTCACACAAATAGATCATAGATCAACACACCAATGTTTGTCACGTGGTTAAAACCCTCGAGAGGGAAACAGTCCACGGCCCCAGCCAAATAGCTACTTTGAGCAATTTATTATGCAAAAGAAAGAAAGTTACATATGAGCTTCTCATAATCGATCAACTAGCCAAGGACCCTCTATGCTCTTTAAATAGAGATCATAGACCAATCGGGTGTTAAGCCACGGATCAATGGTAGGTATGATCTAAGAGAAGTTGAACCGTCGGATTACACTGTGTCTAGAACATATCATAACCGTCGGATTAGAATATTTACAAATGCATACCAATGCATACTAAAGAAACACACTTTTACCTAACGGATATATTACACAAGTTGATCTTAACTAACTCCTAAGTGTCTAAATATCCTAACAAAAAGCGCTCCCAAAATGGGAGCTTTTAAAAATTTCACTCTTTGCTCCCCTCCCACTCCCCGCTCCCCACTTCCAATAGCATAGTTCTAGAGGAATGGGTGTCTAGTAGATCCATTGACAGTAAATGTCCAACCAATGATAAGAAATATTTTAATAATAAATTTGAAGACACCTCGAGATTACTTTTGCTCATTTGAATCACAGAGAAATACAGTAGTAAATATCTCTGCCACAAGTTTTCCTCAAAGATTGGTCTGGTTACACAATCTTTTACAGTGCACTCAATAGGGTAACTCAATCAAATACAGGGTGCAATTCATGTAGTAGATGTCTATTAAGTAATATGCAGGGCCTGGTTTCTCTAGTGGATCTCTAGCACTTCAAGGTGTAGTTCTTGTAGTAGATTTTGCCTTAGGTTGAATCATACACTTGCAAAAGGGGCACCTTATAGTTGGTGGTTGTATGTCAGCAAGTCACGTGAAAATCCCCTTCAAATATGGGAGCTTGATCAGTGAAAATAGTGTATTTTTAACATGTGCATGCAAATGTGATAAAATTAGAGAAAGATGGTGATTAAGTCTTGGTAATGTTGGCACTTACACAACAGTTAGGGAGCGCATGCATGGAGAAGAGATGATGTTTGTTAAAGTCAACATATAGGGCGCCTTTATGTGCCATGATTACAATCATTTACGTGCCACTATGATAAATTAATATCCAAAAGTACTATCACATGAATCATGATCATTGAAATTGAAATTGATATATCTGACGTTATGTCGTACGTTTTCTGAACACAATTCCTAGCTCTAAACCTAGTGCAATTCCTAGCGCTATTCCTTTAAAAATTTCTGGCATTATTCCAGGTGCTGTACCTGGATCTATACATGGCACTATGATGGATGTTTTCTAGGCGCAATTCCTGGCTCTATACTTGGCGCTATGTTGGATGTTTGTATTGCCGAAATTCATGGCATAATTCCTGTCGCTAACCCTGGATTAATATATGGTGCTATGTTATTCAAGACATTTTTTTGGAGGCTATTCTTGGCGTTATATGGGATTTTTTTTGGACGCTAATTGGGACGTTAACTTGGATGCTAATTGGGATGATAATTGTGATGCTAATTGGGATTCTAATTGGGATGTTAATTGGGATGATAATTGTGATGCTAATTGGGATTCTAATTAGCGGCCAAAATAGCATCAAATTTTAAAAATGGACGCTAATTGGGACGTTATTGGGACACTAATTGGGATGCTAATTAGCATCCAAAAGAGTGCCAACTTTTAAAAATGAATGCAAATAATGCCAGTAAAACGCCATCCTGTGGAAAAGTGTCCACTTTGTCCAAAAAATGATGAAAAATACACTAAAAGTGATAGTGGACGCTAAAAAGGAAGCCAAAAGAGACGCTAATCACAAGTTTTTTTTGTAGTGAATGCTAAAACTACAAATGGACGATACTTATTCCCCACCTCAGTGTGTTCCTTTTCCCTACAATGTTTTGTGGTTGTTGAGAATAATATTCTTCTCCTCTTAAATCCCCTGCATTGAGTACATGGACAATAATATTTTCCATCACCCCTTCATTTCGCTGCATCCCATAGTCTAGCAAGCAATTGTCGATTGTTTTTGTTTGGATCAGGAATATTTCTATTTGACATTTTGTCACAAACTTCGTGAATGAATACTATCGACAATATTAAAAAATCAAGTTCCATGCATCATAATTTTCTCAAACGGAGGTTTGTCGAAGATTAAAAAAATTCCTGCAAACTGTCTGTCGAAGAAAAAAACATTCCCACAACCGCCCGTTGAAGAATAAAACAATTCCTGAAACCGTCCATCGAGAAATAAATAATTTCCATAAATCGTCTATCTCTCCTATGTCAGAATGTTTAAAAATGCTTAAATTTATAATTGCACCGTCGTCAAATATCCGACGATGTGAACATAGTTACCATTTGAAATATGGGTCAAAATATTTAAAATATGTCTTTATATTATTACAAAAAATAGCCCAACCACATCGAAAATCTGACACCCTCATGTTAGGATATTTAGACACTTAGTAGTCAGTTAGGATCAACTTGTGTAATATATCCATTAGGTAAAAGTGTGTTTCTTTAGTATGTATTTGTAAATATTCTAATCCGACGGTCACGATATGTTCTAGACATAGAGTGATCCGACAGTTCAACTTCTCTTAGATCATACCTACCATTGCTCTGTGGCTTAACACCCGATTGGTCTATGATCTCTATTTAAATATCATAGAGGGTCCTTAGCTAGTTGATCGATTATGAGAAGCTTATGTAACTTTTTTTCTTTTGCATAATAAATTGCTCCAAGTAGCTATTTGGCTGGGGTCGTGGACTGTTTCCCTCTCGAGGGTTTTAACCACGTGACAAACATCGGTGTGTTGATCTGTGATATATTTGTTTGAAGCGGTTTCTCAAGGTGTTCGGTATTTTGGGAGTACCCTGTGTACTCGAACATGGTATCAGAGCTTTTATGAAGAGTCGCTTTCGGTTTTGATCAAGATCTGGAACCAGTGTTGCCGAAACTTTGAAATGGTTTCTGGTTCTAGATTTTCTGTGCATTTGTGGCCTATGGGAGCTATTCCATTGCATCCAGAGCGCTATTTTTATTTAAAAATAGTTTTCGTTTTACCGAAAACTGTTTTCGTTTGCTCCAGAAACACCCATTTCGACAAATATGAAGGTATAATGTTACAGTGACGGATTTGTTTTTTGTAAATATCACATATTTTATTAGTTTATTATTAGATATTTTTTGTTTTATTCTCAGACTGTTGCCTTCCCTTACTGCATATGCTCTTTTCCGTGCACCTTGCGCGATCATGACAAATCAAAAACAGTAAGGGAAAGTTGTTTTTCTTGTCTTCTCGGCTACGTATGCTCTTTGTCGTGCACCTTGTGCGATCACGGAAAATCAGAAACAGCGAGAAAACTTGAAAACGTAGACTTTCTGGGTAAGCTAACCAAGATCTAACCCCATTGTGTGGAAAAAAAATTGTTTTTGTTTTTCATTTTTTTTGTGATTTGCAGGAAAATAAAGCAAGCACGGAGAATGAGAAAAAAGAATATAAAAAAAAATCCCCCTTCCTCTTTCCATTATTTTACGTACCTTTTAAACTTATCTCACTTGGTCCAAAGTTGCTTTATTACTTAATAGGTCTTGAGTTCAAGTCTTATTAAGCTACTTTTTAGTGCATGCAATTTCTATTTTCAAGTTACTTTATTGTAAAAGTGCATCTCACATAAATAAAATAAAATAAAAGTGAGTCACTTAAGTCTTTTAATTTATTGCCGCACTATTTAAAAGTCACATTATTATAAAAGTGAACACCACTTATTCTACAAAAGTGATTCACTTCAAAGCAAATTTATTGTGAAAGTGATTGTCAAAGGTTGATCTTGGGAAGAGGGAGCTTCTTTTTTTAGTTGGTCAAGTTAATATCTGCCACGTCACTATTGGAGACATCTTCAACTTTTTCTTTGATCAAGCATAACTTCATCATCCAGAATCAATTTTAAGTGTCATTTTTTTTAAACCACATATTTTTTCAAGCTCTTTGCATCTAGACAGTTAGTTTCTGTTCTTTCAGACATTATTTTACAGTATGGCCGCCCTCTGTGATATTATACTTATAAGTTCTAACTATTTCTCATGGAAATCTCCTATGGAGGATGTTCTGCGAAGTAGGGGACTTTTCAGGATAACCTCAGGGAAAGAAATAGAACCCACTGATGATGATAAGAAAATTAAATGGGCAAATAGATTTGATGAAGCTCGTGGATTGATTGGGTTGTTAATCTCTATTGATTTGCGATTCCACATATCTGGAATTGATGAACCTAATATCGCTTGGGAAAAGTTGAAATCTGTGTTTGGTAAACACAATGAAATTCGGGGTCATCAACTTGAGAATGAGTTGCTTTCCTTGAATCCAAATAAGTTTTAATGCATTCAAGACTATTTATCTAAGTATAAAACTCTTAGACTATTATGTGTAGAATGCAAGATTAAGAAAGAAGACAAACGATGTATTTATCATATTCTTTATAAACGTGGACCTGCATATTCTATTTTTGCATCTACATTATATTGCATGAAAGAATCCTTGACTGCAGCTAGCTATCAAGAGCCTAGCCTTGAATCCTTTTGTGATTCCTTAATTAGAGAGCAAGATAAGCTCATTCATCTTGGAATAATTAACAATGCAGATACATCTGGGAAAGCCTTATTGTCCCAACAGAAAGAAAAGTCCAAGCCTCCCAAGAAATAGAATTTTTGCAATCATAAGCAAAACAAAAAGGATCTCAAACCTTCTCAGTCAGCTCCTTCTTTAAAAAATGACAAAAGATCCAAGCAAAAAGGAAAGAAGACTGAGCGTCATTGCAATTTTTGTGGGAAAGATAATCATGATGAATCTAAGTGTTTTAAGAAGATGGCAGCCTTGGAAGCAACAATGAAGAAGCACCACATCAGCCTAGATTCATCTTCAGAATCTACCTCTTATGGACATGCACTTTGTGCTTTTGGTTACTCTTATACTGCGTCTTCTTCTTCTACTTCAATTGAATGGATCATTGATTCTGGAGCATCTTATCATATGGCTAAGGATAAATCCATCTTTTCTACTATGCATGAATGTAACACCAAACAAAAATTTGTTGGTGATGATAGATCTCTAAGTGTTGTAGGATCTGGAACAGTTCCAGTAGAAAATGGTCATTTCAGTGATGTACTAAGTGTTCCAAAAATTTTCTGCAATTTGTTATCAGTCTATCAAATAACTCATTCAGGTGAAGGTAAAACTGTGACGTTTACACCTCACCAAGTTGTAATCAAGGATTTTAAAAATCCTCAAAATGTCCTTGCTACTGGAACTGTTGATGATATTACCAGGTTGTACAAATTTAACAACTTTGGTTCATCACCTTTTCCTTCCGTTTTTGTTGCTCATAACTTGAGCAAACTTTGGCATGAGAGATTTGGTCACTTAAATTATCGCTCATTGCAACAACTATGTAAAGACAATATGGTGACTGGTCTTCTGCTAGTATCTTGCAAGGATGGTGTTTGTTTCGGTTGTGTACTCGAAAAATATCATCGGAACAGTTTTGACAAACATGCCTCTTGGCACGCCTCAGTTCCCTTAGAGCTTGTGCATAGTGACTTGTGTGGCCCTCTTCCATCTGCTTCCTTTTCTGGTTTCAAATATTTCTTAACTTTCATTGATGACTACTCCAGACGCACTTGGTTTTACTTCCTAAAACTTAAGAGCGAAGTATTTAACATGTTCTTGGCCTACAAGGCTATTGTTGAAAAACAATCTGGTCATCAAATTATTAAGTTAAGATCTGACAATGGAGAAGAATATGTTAACAACAAGTTCACTACTTTTTGCATTGAACAAGGAATCCAACAACAACACACTATTCCATATACACCACAACAAAATGGTGTAGCTGAACGAAAGAACCACACTTTAAAAGAAATGGCTAATTGTATGATCCAATCTAAGGGACTAAGTCTTCAATATTGGGCAGAGGCCATAAATTGTGCAAATTACATAGCTAATCGCACACCCACTAAAGTTTTACAAGGTATAACACTGAAATAAGCATGGATTAAAATTAAACCAGATGTAAGTCAGTTTTGTGTGTTTGGTTGTGAAGCATGGGATCACATACCGGATGAAAAACGGAAAGCATTGCAGCCTAAAAGTGAAAAGTGCATATTTGTTGGATATTCTGAAGATGTAAAAGGTTATAGAATTCTTCATCCCCATTCACATGATATAATCATTAGAAGAGATGTTAAATTTGATGAAAATATCTTGGCCTATGAGCCTAACTTGGCGGGTGTGCCATCTTTGGCCTGCGAGCCTGATTCAGTGATTGTGCCTTCCTCTTCTTCTTCTTCTTCTTCTAGCTTCCTTGACAGGTTTCCAACTCCAGTTTCTGATGATGACAGTGAGGACGAAAATCCACCTCCACCTGCTCATGTTCCTCCAATTACACTAGCACCAAATCTTCCTCAATGGGTCCATTCAACATGTGAAGCAGTTGGTGATCTTGTCGGTGATCCTAGAGATCAACGACAAACATGTTCTCAGTTTTAGCAAGCCTCTTCTCTTTTGGCTCAAGTTTTTGAGAATCATGATCCATAAACTTTTGTAGAAGCTTCAGGAAATCTAGATTGGGATGTAGCTATGGATGAAGAATACCATTCCTTAATGGCGAATGATACTTGGGATCTTGTTCCTCTTCCAAAAGGAAGAAAACTTGTCGAATGTAAATGGGTCTACAGAACTAAGTATGCATCAGATGGAAGTGTTGAAAGACTTAAGGTAAGGTTAGTTGCCAAAGGTTTTTCCCAAGTTGAATGGATTGACTACAATGAAACCTTTTCCCCTATAACAAAAATGAACTCCATCCGCCTTGTTCTTTCCCTTGCAGCCTTACATAACTGGGAAGTCCATCAAATGGTTGCCAAGTCTGCCTTCTTACATGGTGATTTACATGAGGAAATTTGCATGGAACAACCTCCTAGATATGTGCAGGATAACTCTAGCCTTGTTTGTCTCCTTAAGAAATCCTTATATGGCCTTAAGCAAGCTCCTAGGGCTTGGTATGCCAAAATGGATAGCTTTCTCCTTGACACTAGTTTTTCTAGATGCCATTCTGACCCCAATGTCTATACCAAGAAAGTAGGAAACCATCTCACCATACTTGTTCTTTATGTTGATGATCTTATCCTTACTAGTAGTGACCCTAAACTTATAACCCATGTGAAATCTAGTCTTAAGCAAAATTTTGAAGTGTCAGACTTAGGACATTTGCATTATTTTCTTGGTCTCCAGGTCTTGCAAACCAAAGAAGGAATCTTTATTTCTCAGTCTAAGTATGCTTGTGACCTTCTTCGTTGCTTCCACATGGAAGATTGTAAACCAACCCCTTCTCCCTTCCAGTCTAGATTCAAACTTTCTGCCACGTGTAGTTCCCCTAAAGTAGATGCCACCTTGCATCGTCAACTTATTGGTAGTCTTTTATACTTGACTCATTCACCTCCTGACCTTTCCTTTGCCATTGGTCGTGTTTCCTGTTATATGAAAACTCCTCATGAAAGTCACTAGAAATCAGCAAAAAGAATACTTCAATATATTCGAGGTACAATTCAGTTTGGGATTCATTGCAGTACAGGGGGGAAACCTTTGTTGGTTGGTTTCACTAATTCAGATTGGGACGATGATCCTGATGATCGAAAGTCTACTGCAGGTTATGTTTTCAGTCTGGGATCTGGACCTATCACTTGGGCTTGTAAGAAACAACAAGCACTTGCTCTTTCTTCAACAGAAGCAGAATATCGAGCCGCAGTTAATGCCAGTCAAGAAGCTTTATGGCTTCGACAGATCCTTTTAGATTTTGTATTTGAGCAGCAACAACCTACTCCACTTTGGTGCGACAATCAAAGTGCCATCAAGCTTGCCAAAGATCCAGTTCTACATCAGCATAGCAAACACAATGAGCTACACATGCACTTCATCAGAAATCTTGTTCATGATAGTGTTATTGAAGCTCTCTATTGCCCTACAGATGATCAAGTTGCATACATCTTCACCAAGTCTCTTACAGAAGCGAAGTTTTCTAAGCTTCATTCTATGTTAGGAGTTCAGGAATGTGTCCTTAAGGGGGGATAGGCTCTAATGCCTCCTTCCTTCTCCTACTAGTGTTACTTTTGTAAATCCTTCAATCCTATCCCAAGTTGTTCTTAAGGGGGGATGTTAGGATATTTAGACACTTAGGAGTTAGTTAAGATCAACTTATGTAATATATTCGTTAGGTAAAAGTGTGCTTCTTTAGTATGCATTAGTATGCATTTGTAAATATTCTAATCCGACAGTCACAATATGTTCTAGACATAGAGTGATTCGACGGTTCAACTTCTCTTAGATCATACCTACCATTTATCTATGGCTTAAAACCTGATTGGTCTATGATCTCTATTTAAAGAGCATAGAGGGTCCTTGGCTAGTTGATCGATTATGAGAAGCTCATGTAACTTTCTTTCTTTTTCATAATA
>LPNX010521677.1:387757-398859 GCA_001517045.1 Pseudotsuga menziesii
TAAATGGGGAGACAACGGCTTAGGAGAGCTGTTAAAAGAGTGTTTACTGGTCAATTGGTGGAGGAGACCGGGTGGAGAGCAAACAGACATGTGGCAGCATCCTCAAACCACTTACAACTATTGCAGGTGGTAACTTCCCTATATTTGTGGTCATGATTCCCCAAGAAAGTGGAATCATAGCAGGTGGCTCATTTAATGAAAACTGACCCAGAAGACCTAGGCATCTCTATAAAATTTCCCATTGAAGAGAGCTTAGGTTGCTCATTCTAGAGAAGTGATCATTCAGGGTGAATGAATTTACTCAAGAGAAATTCAATGGAGGGGAGTCTAGAATGTGTTTGAAGGGATAACTGTAGAGATTGATCTAGTTGCAGCTTTTAAGCTGAATATCATACTACTAAGAGCAGATTTTTTTTACTGAGGTAATTGAACCAGTCAGGTGACAGAGGTTTCACAGTTGCATTCTCCACCTAGTTCTCAGCCAAGAAGACCAGGAACAGGCTCGGGGGTCCTGAGGAAGCGTTGTTTGAGTTATCTCGAGGATATTGGTAGGGAGGAATGGCCTCCTTAAGCTATTTTCGTCTTGTCCTCAACAGGTTCTATTTTTGTTTTTAATGTCTTCAGTTAAATAATTCATAGTTTATCTATTACAGACAATGTTAGTGTTTAGGGTTTATGAATTAAAAGTAACTGTGTAATGTTAAGTTTAGTGAATTTATAGATTATTTATAGAAATGGAAATGATTATGTAAATAGTGAAATAGATAGCAATTAAATTTCCAAGCTGTCTTTTTCCACACCTGAACTCAGGTCGTAGTCTAGCACAGTTGGATTTTTTTAAGTAGATGAAATGATTCTTTTATTAGAATGAAAATAGTAGATATGATTCTTTTATCTGAATGTAAATAGAAATAGATTTTACTTCAATGTCTATGGAATTCACTGAAAAAGCAGTGTTATGTTTTGCCTGCACTTATTATTTTACTTCAATCAACTAAATGGAAACACGGGTATAAGAAAATAGTAAATATACTATTATTACAGTATTAGTATACAGATAGAAAATAAAGATATTATAGTTAACAATAGTAAATTAAACACTAATATTTAAGAAAACTTGTGAAAAAGAATTTGTAAAACAGTTCATAAATATTAAACTTTACCAACCGGAGTATGTCTTACCTAGGAGTTAATGATTCTTTTTATAATCCTGTTTAATTTACAAAAATTACTAAGAGTCAAGATTATTCTAGTTTTTAAGTATGCTGCACTAAAAATCTAAGTATTTTTCTTAGCTAAAAACTAGAAGTAAAACTGTTACAATCTTTTCTTTTCCTACACTTACAACTGTAAATCATATTCTCTTCCATTATTCCATTTCTTAAAAACAGAGTCGAGTACTTTAAGAAGAAACAAAATTTCATAAACTGTAGGGTTTACAATATTTCTTTTAAACCCTTAAAAGTTGAGTTCTAGAATTTAACAATATCTTCTATACATAGCTTATAAATAAGTATAATTTACAGAGTGGTAATAAATAAAATGTATACGTATATAACAAACAAAGTAACCAATAATAATAACCATGTGCATTATAAATCTCAAATCCAGGTAGGCTTATAGCCTATAAGAATTCAAGGGTTGAAACCCTTTCTATTTAATAAAACCAATTACACAAAAGTCTTTGCATTTAAACTATAACCAGTTTACGTTAATGACCGTGAAAGTAAAAACCCCACAAAATTTACAACTAGACTGTTTCACTGTCTTCTTTCTTAAACTAAATATAAAAAAATATTTTATATTAATAGTAAATTCCATTACTGACAGGTTAGGGAAACCCCATTTTTCATAGTTTCAATCTTCTTAGAATTCGAATAGAAAAAACAAAGCAAACGAGACAGAGATCACATAACTTTGAGCACAGAGGAGGTTTTATAAACTTAATAATAGTATTACATCTGTAGGTCGTAAGGCGGAACAGTTTTCACCAAAACAACACTTACATCACAGCTTCAAAAGCTTGTGCTACCTAGCGAAGTTTTCACAAGGGTTTGAAATAAAACATGGAGAAATAACAACAAACTAAAAATAATAACTAGCAGGAACCACTGGAACCTTCAACCAACCCATTTCGCAAGCAGGAAGAACCCACGACGAGACCGGGGCTTACCAGATTGAAAGCCCACAAAGATAACTGAAGGACGAGCCTGCTTTCCATTCAAGTCTGGAGCTGTTAGCGTAGCCTACAAGTTTTAAACCAAATAATCTTTAAAACAAATATTAATAATTATTAAACCCTAACTTCATAAATCATGGGCAAAAAGGATTGCGAGTTAAGTAGCATTGTATACCTGTGCTATGAACAAGAAGAGTTCGAAACCAGGAAGTTACGGCCACCTATCTTGTTTGTACCAACAAAGGAAAACTTCAAGTCAACCCTGCGACAAAGGCAACAAGGTTACAGCACTTAGACTCCACAATGTCGAGGCAAGGAACAAGCAATGACAGGGTTAAACCATGTACAGGCTTCGAGCCAGGTGAGGCAGTAAAGACCACTCGCACAGTAAATATTTACTCCCAAGAGAAATGGAGACTACAAGTCTTGATACCAAAACCACTCTGCAATGTAATACAAACTATGAAGCTAGCAAGAAGAGAAGGAGTGGGCCTCTCATGGCCACAAAGAACCTCACAGCGCATCCTGCATGGCGACGAACCCTCAGAGCCAAATGCCAAGGAGTGGGGTTTCACTTCTTTATAAGTCACCAATGCATGGAGGAGAATAGACCACGTGCCTTCCAAATTTTTTAACCAAGCGTGGGTTGTTTCCTATGTCCACGCTGCATACCACCGAGGATGGATATCATTGCCAATAACATGAACCATGACTTCGACTATAGTATAAAAGTGCATATTATTAGCCAATAATACAATTAACGTTATCGACTATAATATAGCGTTCATATGATTGCTCATAATGTCAATTTGGTCATCGATCTTATGGACAGTTCACATGATTGCTTACTATGTCAATCATACTATTGTCTATACTATGCTTTAGAACTAGTATATTATAAGAATAAAACTTATAATGTTTTCTACCTTTAATTTCAACCATATGATAATATTGGTTAGGTAGTGAAACTAACTTATATTACAAGTTGTATTTTGTTATAACCTAGTATAGTAAATTATAACTCAGTATAGTATTGTAACAATACAATAACAATTGCATTATGGTTATAAACATAACACCATGTACACAACTTTCCCACTAGCTGTGCAAGAAGATAATCGCATTTGTAAACAAATCAAACTTGTTGGTATTGCTTCGCGACTAGTAAGGGAGAATTAGAGTAGAGATATTTTGTTAATTACAATATCTTTTATAAACTAATAGCTCTAAACTTTTCACATAAAACTCGATGCCGATAAATGAAGGAGTCTTCAAAGAGACTGAAGACAAACATCATTGCAAGAGTTTATCTTAACAAAACTAACAACTTATTGTAAACTTTACCTTTGAAAAATATAGGATTATGTCCATACATACAGAGCAATGTACTTGAGTTTTTAAACATGACAATAGCAGTAAGATCATGATACAATAGAAGAAATTTTATGACAAGATCATGAGATCTATGCTCACTGTAAGAATCTATAACTAACTAGGTACTATAATCTTTACAACAGAAAGAAACCTTGGCAGAACTCCTTCTTGTAAAATGGCATTAAGTTATAGCCTATATGGCTTAAATATAAATATTGTCATATATCCAAAATAGTGAAGGAAATTACTTTACCTCATCGGAGTCTTGCATATTATTAATCAATTTTTATACTAGCATCTTATCATGCTAAAGAAGTACTTCTCGACTTAATTCAAAATAAACTCCTACTTGATCAAACGCTTACCTGCTGAACTTGTAAGAACCAGCAATCCAATGAGTTAGCAGAATGCTAAGTAAGCCCCGATTTCAAACATGGTTTCTCACCTACTTGACAAAAAGTAAATCATCAGTACAGCTAGCAGCGACTAAATGCAAGTCATTTTTATATAACTTATAAAAATTAAAGTTGTATTAGTTTTTCTATATTTGAAACCCTATCATTACAAATTGTTAAACTGTTTCATTTTCCGCTAACCGCTAGCAGTTACTAAACTGCGATTTCAGACATTTTATGTCACTTTAAACATTTTAAATTTTTATGAAATTTGGGGTTATGACATGTGGTATCAGAGCACAAGGTTCAAACACTAGGCCTTGATGAAGCTCAACTTGATTATATGGAACAGTGAATTTAAATCATTTTGCTAATGTTGTTTTCTTTTAATGTTATCAACATAGAAATTTGTTTCTGAGTTTAACGACAGGTATGGAAAGATTGGAGGAATATACTGAAGAGGAATCTCCCTATACTGAACAAAATAATTTACAAAGAGAACATTTACAAGAAGACATAACCACTAATTCCTCAGAGCTTTTACAAACAGTAAAAGAATTAAAATCTGAAATGGAATCTGTTAAAAAAGAAAATGAGAGGATTCTGAGAGCTCGGGAGGAGCTGAATCAAATCTTAATAGAAATATTTCATGCTGAGGGAGGGGGTAAATGAGTTGATTCAGAAGATATAAGTTACCAACATAAGTATAAAAAGACTAAACAGATTAAAAATGAAAGTAGCTCATCTTCCGAAGTATCTGGTGATCGTCGTAATTCTCATTATACTAATGACTGTAGTGAGGATAACCACCATACTAGGAAAAGAAAATATAAACCTTATGAAGAAATTTCTGGGGAGTTTAAGAAGATCAAGCCGCCAACATTTAATGGAGAAACTGAAAAGGGGGAGGAAGCGAAATCTTGGTTATCCGGGATGAAGAAGTACTTCTATATTTATAACTATTCTAACCAATTAAGACTAGGATGGCTATTTATAATCTCACAAGGAAAGCTGATATATGGTGGCAATATTTAAAGAGAGTGAAGGGTATAAGAGAGAAGAACATAAATTGGAGTACATTCAAGAAATACTTTAAAAAGAAATTTTTATCTGAACAGTACTATGAAGAAAGGGATAAAGAATTCTATGAGCAAAAACTAGGTACAATGACTATGAAAGATTTGAACATTAAGTTTTTAAGTCTGCTTAGGTATGTGCCATACCTTGTGGATGAAAAATTGAAGGTACAGCAGTTTCTCAGTTGTTTACCTTATCACATAAAGGATAGCATTGAGTATGACAATCCAAAAACCCTGGAAGAAGCTATGAGGAAAGCAAATTTCTGTTATGAATAGAATCGGAAAAAGGAGAGTATGGGCAACTGGAAGGCCAAAAGGAATAATAATTATGATCAAAAGAAGAAAGAGTTTGTTCCTAATCGGAATTCTAAAAATAATAATGCCAGAAATTTTTATAAAAAGATTTTCCAAGGGAATAAGAATAATTCACAAAACAATCAGAACAATTAAAAAAAATAAAGAGCCTGCTAATAATCATAGTAATTACACAAAGAAACTTGAACGAAAAGAACCCGTAAAGTGTTGGGAATGCAATGGTCCACATTATGCCTCAGCCTGTCCCAATCAGAAAAAGACTGTCAGCAATATCCACACAATATAGGAGGAGATGATTGTTGGAGATTTAGCGAGGACTATGCCCAGGATCAATGTAGCTTTGGAGAATCGGCAAGTAGACTATCAAACTTCCATGGTGGAAGTAGAAGGTAAGATAAAGCAAACACCCATGTTTATTTTAATTGATCCAGTAGCTAGTTTAATCTATATTTCTCCTAACTTGGTAGAAAAGTGTAAACTTCCTATTGAAAAGTTTGCAAGTTCTTGGTTAGTTCAGTTAGCCACTGGTGCAAAGAGAAATGTAATTAGATTTGTAAAGAATTGTACAGTAACTATGGAGCAATTTGAAACTTTTGTTAAGCTTAATGTACTACCTCTAGGTTCTTACGACATACTAATTGGTATGGATTGGTTAGAGCAGTAGAGGGTGGTCTTGAATTGCTATGATAAAACATTTACTTGTATAAATAATGATGGAAAACTAATAAGCGTAAAGGGAATCCATAGGAAAACAACCATAAGGCATATTTCTGCTCTGTAGCTTAAGAGAGTTGTTAGGAAAGGTTGTAAGGATTATGAAGTAACAGTAACCAATGAGGAAAATCTAAACAACATAGATAAATTAAAATTTGAGGATATACCAGTTCTAAAGGAATATGCAGATGTATTTCCAGAAGAAATTTCGGGACTTCCTCTGAAGAGGGAATTAGATTTTACCATTGAGCTAGTACCTGGTGCAGTGCCCAGCTCAAAGGCCTCTTATTGGATGAATATACTTGAACTTAATGAAATTAAGTCACAATTAAAAGAACTTATTGACAAGAATTATATTCGACCCAGTGTGTCTCCCCAAGGGGCACCTATCATCTTTGTTAAGAAAAAGGATGGAACTCTACGACTCTGCATAGATTATCGTCAATTAAATAAGATGACTATCAAGAACATATACCCGCTACCTCGCATAGATGATCTGTTTGATCAACTACGTGGAGCCACAGTATTCTCGAAAATTGATTTACGGTCTGGATATCACCAAGTTAGAATTAAAGATGAAGACATCTTTAAAATAACACTTAGGACTTGATATGGACATTACGAGTTTGTCATCATGCCATTCAGGCTTACTAACGCTCCAGTTGTTTTTATGTGTCTAATGAATAATGTAATGCATAAATATCTGGATAAATTTGTGGTCGTGTTTATCGACGACATATTAATTTATTCGAAAACTAAAGAAGAACATAAAGAACATTTAAAAATTGTCTTGCAAGAGGTGCGAGATCATCAACTCTTCGCAAAGTTTAGTAAATGCGACTTCTTTAAAAATAAAATCCAGTACTTAGGTCATGTGGTGACTAAAGAAGGAATTTCGGTGGATCCTGAAAAGATAAAGGCAATCGAAGATTGGCTAGTGCCTAAAGACGTAACTGATGTCCGATCATTTATGGGGATTACCAGTTATTATCGGAGGTTCATCGAATGGTTTTCGAGAATCGCAAATCCAATAACCTCTTTGTAGAAAAGGGGGGAGAAATTTTATTGGAATCAGAAATGCGAGGATAGTTTTAAAAACTTAAAAACCTTATTAACCAGCGCACCAATTTTAAGAATAGATGATCCAAATAAAGATTTTATAGTATGTACTAACGCCTGTAATGACGGTTTAGGTGGAGTATTGACTTAAGAAGGACATGTTATTGCTTATGAGTCTAGGAAATTGAAAATTCATGAAAAGAATTATGCAACCTATGACTTGGAATTAGCTGTTGTCATACATGCTTTAAATATGTGGCGTCATCATTTAATTGGAAGAAAATTTATTTTAATGACGGATAATAAGGGATTAAAATATCTGTTAGATCAACCTAACTTGAATGCTAAACAAGCTAGGTGTATAGCTTTTCTAAGTGAATATGATTTCGAAATTCAACACATTAAAGGGAAAGAAAATAAAGTTGCCGATGCATTAAGTAGAAATGAAAAGCTGAATTTTAAAGCAACTATCAGCACTTATACAACAAATTTGGAAGAACAGCTTAAAGCAGGGATATAACAAGATGAAAATTACCTAAAGTTACAAGCAAAAGAAAAAGAAAATCCAATATAAAGTCTAAGTACAGGGTACAGCTTGAATGAAAAAGGATTTTTACTGTATAAAGATAGAATATATGTACCTAAGGTTAAGTTATTAATTTTAGACGAAATCCATAAAAATCCTTACTCAGGCCATCCGGGTTATCAGAAAACCATAACCATGTTACGAAAAGAATATTTTTTTCCAAACATGAAGACTGAACTAGAAGAATATATTGCTAGATGCTTTGAATGTCAGCAAGTAAAAACTGAGCATCGGCATCCAGCTAAATTACTTCAGCCTTTGCCCATTCCTAGCTGGAAATGGGAGATAACTAGTCTTGATTTTGTTACTAGATTACCTAAAAATCAGAACTTAAATGACTCCATAATGGTAGTGGTTGACAAATTGAGTAAAGCAGCCCATTTTATACCTGTAAAAACTACTTATAAAGCTACAAACATAGCTGATATCTTTTTAAAGCAAATTTTTCGACTACATGGAATACCGAAGGTTATAATTTCAGACTGAGACTCTAAATTTACAGGTAACTTTTGGCGATCTCTATTTAAAGGATTAAATACTATGTTAAATTTTAGTACCTCATTCCATCCTCAAACTGATGGACAGACTGAAAGAGTAAATCAGGTACTGGAAAATTGACTAAGAATGTACGTAAAGAAACAGCCAGATAAATGGGAAGATTATTTACACCTAGTAGAATTTGCTTATAATAATAATTATCAAGCTTCAGCTAGATATAGTCCTTTCGAAATTTTGTATGGAAGGAAATGTAACACTCCCATCTCTTGGAGTAATCCGGTGGACAGGTTAGTGTTAGGACCTAAATTATTGAAAGAAATGGAATAAATTGTAAAGCAGGTACAAGGTAATCTGCAAATTGTGCAAGATTGACAGAAAAGTCAAGCAGACCTTAAAAGAACTCCAAAAGAGTTCTAGGTAGGTGAACATGTTTTCATTAAGGTGAGACCCAAAAAGAGTTCTCTAAGGTTGGGCATTTGTGCCAAACTAGCACCTCGTTATTGTGGTCCTTTTGAAATACTATCCAGGATTAGACAGGTAGCCTATCAGTTAGCCTTAGCACCAAATTTAAGAGTTCTCAATGTTTTTCACATTTCTGTATTAAATAAATATGTGCATGATGCTACTCATGCTATTAACTGGAATGATGTACAGGTGGAACTCGAAGGATATTTTCTGGTGGAACCAAACTGTATCCTCGAGCGGAGGGAGATCACACTTCGAAACCGCACCATTGGTCAAGTGAAGGTGCAATGGAAGCACCTTAGTCCAGAGGAAGCCACCTGGGAATTGGAAAGTCATATGTGGGATGCATATCCAATTCTATTTCAGGGGAACTCTGAGGACAAGGAATAAATAACATCGAGGATGATGTTATAATTTAAGGGGATGTGTATGTCACATGCCCCAATTTGCAAAAACAATTTTATATTATTTGAGGAACGTTGTGTTAAATTTTATGCTGAGTTGTAATTGATGACCCAGTGGGGTCAAGAATATTTAATGTAAATTCAGAATATTTTATTTTTAAATAAATAAATGGGGAGACAACAGCTTAGGAGAGCTGTTAAAAGAGTGTTTACTGGTCAATTGGTGGAGGAGACTAGGTGGAGAGCAAACTGACATGTGGCAGCATCCTCAAACCACTTCCAACTGTTAAAGGTGGCAACTTCCCTATATTTGTGGTCATTATTCCCCAAGAAAGTGGAATAAGAGCAGGTGGCTCATTTAATGAAAACTACCCTAAAAGACCTAGGCATCTATATAAAATTTCCCATTGAAGAGAGCTCAAGTTGCTCATTCTAGAGAAGTGATCATTCAGGGTGAATGAATTTACTCAAGAGAAATTCAATGGAGGGGAGTCTGGAATGTGTTTGAGGGGATAACTATAGAGATTGATCTAGTTGCAGCTTTTAAGCTGAAGATCATACTGCTGAGAGCATATTTTTATTACTAAGGTAATTGAACCAGTCTGGTGATAGAGGTTTTACAGTTGCATTCTCCACCCAGTTCTCATCCAAGAATACCATGAACAGGCTCGGGGGTCCTGAGGAAGCGTTGTTTGAGCACTCTCTAGGAGATTGGTAGGGAGGTACGGCCTCCTTAAGCTGTTTTCGTCTTGTCCTCAACATGTTCTATTTTTGTTTTTACTGTCTTCAGTTAAATAATTTGTATTTTATCTATTACAGGCATTGTTAGTGTTTAGGGTTTATGAATGAAAAGTAACTGTGTAATGTTAAGTTTAGTGAATTTATAGATTATTTATAGAAATGGAAATGATTATGTAAATAGTGAAATATATAGCAATTAAATTTTCAAGCTGTGTTTTTCCACACCTGAACTCAGGTCGTACTCTAGCACAGTTGGATTGTTTTAAGTAGATGAAATTATTATTTTATTAGAATGAAAATAGTAGATATGATTCTTTTATCTGGATGTAAATAGAAATAGATTTTACTTCAACGTCTATGGAATTCACTGAAAAAGCAGTGCTATGTTTTGCCTGCACTTATTATTTTACTTCAATCAACTAAATGGAAACACAAGTATAAGAAAATAGTAAATATACTATTATTACAGTATTAGTATACAAATAGAAAATAAAGATATTATAGTTAACAGTAGTAAAGTAAACACTAATATTTAAGAAAACTTGTGAAAAAGAATTTGTAAAACAGTTCATAAATATTAAACTTTACCAACCGGAGTATGTCTTACCTAGGAGTTAAGGATTCTTTTTATAATCCTATTTAATTTACAAAAATTACTGAGAGTCGAGATTATTCTAGTTTTTAAGTATGCTGCACTAAAAATCTAAGTATTTTTCTTAGCTAAAAACTGGAAGTAAAACTATTAGAATCTTTTCTTTTCCTATAGAGTTAACATTGTTATAGTTGATTTTACCACACATGGTGAATCACACTTTTATGGCCTTCCCGGTCCCTCTACAGACTCCTTAGAGCCCATGGACCATTTGTGTACCTTTCATGTTTCCAAGATCATCCCTAAAAACATGTAAAAATTTCCATTCGCGACTTTTAAACCCTTTCTCGTGTATATACGCGGATTTGACCCCTAAAACCGTGTACATCGGGATGTGTGCAAAAATTCAACTTCTTTTGGAGTTTTCTTTGATGTGGATCCAACTCACTTGTCTCATGGCCTTCCATATGCCTTGAGATCACTTGGATTTGACCTTTCATTACCCCATTGAAGAGCTATATAAGGAACCCTTTGGATACATTGAAGGCATGAGGAATTAAGAGCAAGAGAACTATAGTCCATTGTTGCGAGAGCTTATACTTGAGTCTGCATCCCTTTGTCCCTTGGAGCACTTTTGTGTTCTTCCCAAGCTTGCATTTTGCTTGTGAGCTTGCTATCAAGAGATGGAGGATTGAAGTGGT
>LPNX010521677.1:398887-419546 GCA_001517045.1 Pseudotsuga menziesii
CTGATTTGCAGACATGCCGACAGAGGTTGTCTCTATTGTAATCTATGTTTTATATTAATAGAAAATTTTTTCCCTGTCCAATAATGTTGATTTGAATGAATATTTGATCCATGGATGATTTCAAATGCTTATATGTTATTGATTATATATGCTAGAGTAGAGCTAACACAATTATATATATAATGCTTATCTTGCTTATTGAATGTTGAGGAAGCAATTTATCAATTCAAGCTGGAGTTGGAAAGCTCAACAGGGATCTTACTGCCTGGAATAAGGTACAAATCGAGATCCTTTAGTGTTAGATATTTGGTTTCTCTTGCATATAGGAAAGGATTGATTTCTGGATTCAAGCTATCTGTTGTGGTACCCCAAGCCATAGGTATTTCTCTCCGTAACAGAATTGGCGACTCCACTGGGGATGTTCGTTGTTTTTCTTTGGGGTTTAGGGACACAATGTGCTTGATATTCTTGACTTGCTCATTGTTTCTCCTTGTTTTTGTGTTGCATTTTATAGTATGTTCATCCATTGACACTCCCCTTTATTGGCTTGACCCTTGGCCTGCTTTTTACCACTGCCTTCTCTGTATATGCAGGTTTTTGGCCAAAAGTCATGTATATACGCGGTTTTTTGGCCAAAATTCATGTATATACGCGGATTTTTGGCCAAAAGTCATGTATGCACGCAAGTTTTTTGCCAAATTCCATGTATACATGCATATTTTTTGCCAAAAGTCATGTATACATGCAGTTTGGGTTAACTGACTTTAGGAGTTGTACTCGTTTATCTGAGTTTATCTCCATCGACTGGTTAAGCTTCCAATCCCTATGGAGCCTCTATTGATGCCTCCTGTGTCGCAAAGATGTCCCACTTTTGTATATCAAGTCTATGCTACCTACATTCAATCACCATTCACCTTTATGCTCTTGTTCGAAGGAAGTTGAAACCTGAGTCGGTCATTCCTCAATTATCTTGACTTTGCATGTCGGCCATTCTCAGTACAGTTACTGGTTCGTGCACCTTATGATTGAGTCCTTCCACATTATACAGCTTTGCTAAGTACCTCGTGTTGGATGATGGGGAATGCCTTAATGCCCTCCTTCCAGCGGATTTCATTCCATTGACTTCAGATCATTTTTTCTGGGATAGGAATATAGAGTCATTTTTTAGTGCCTTGAGACTTGCAGTCACCAGTGGCAGGTTCTCTCGCCATTGACAGTTTTTTGGGAATACATCAATTTCCCCTGATCGATGGATTCTCTCAAGTGTTCGACCTCAACACATTTATTCACACTTGTTAGTTTGCACTCTAGTACCTTGATTCCCATTTTCATTATTGGTGGGTGATCTCACGTCTGTTAACGGTATACATTAATGACCGGTAATCAGACGATGGACTACTATGTTCGACCTCGACACCTCTATTCAGATAGTAGGACATGTACTCATAGCGGTTTGTATAGAAGACCTTCCAGATTGGTGGCATCTCTTATATGCTACCTACTTGATCGTGCCAGTGTTCATGAGATTTCAACTCTCGTGAATTGATTCCAATATATGTCAGACATTTCCAGCCATTATGGAGATCTTGATCCATTATATATATTCAGTCTTCATGGAGATCATGATCCTTTGTATATATTCATCATGGAGATTCTGATCTATTTATATTATATGTGGCAATGACCACACATGTCATATTGTATCATGCATATTCATGGCCATTGTAATCTTATGTATCCGGGACTACTGTATCTATTTGCAGTTATGTGCAGAGTTGTATCATTGTATAGTGCTAATTGGATGGCTATTTCTTCATCACTTCACTTCTGGGATGGACTTATAATGTGTTTCGGCCATCGTATGACCCCTCTGACCTCAGACATTAGGGGGCATATGTTATAGCTGATTTTACCACACATGGTGAATCACACTTTTATAGCCTTTCCTGTCCCTCTGCAGACTCCTTAGACCCCATGGACCATTTTTGTACCTTTGATGTTTCCAATATCATCCCTAAAAACATGCAAAAATTGTCATACGCGACTTTTAAACCCTTTCTCGCGTATATACGTGGATTTGACCCCTAAAACAGTGTACATCGGGGTGTGTGCAAAAGGCCAAATTCTTTTGGAGTTTTCCTTGATGTGGATCCGACTAACTTGTCTCCTGGCCTTCCATATTCCTTGATATCGCTCGAATTTGACCTTTCATTACCCCATTGAAGAGCTATATAAGGAACCCTTTGGATACATTGAAGGCATGAGGAATTGAGAGCAAGAGAACTATATTCCATTGTTGCCAAAGCTTATACTTGAGTCTGCATCCCTTTGTCCCTTAGAGCACTTTTGTGTTCTACCCAATCTTTCCTTTTGCTTGTGAGCTTGCTATCGAGAGGTGGAGGATTGAAGTGGTGGAGGCCCAAGTAGGGGACTCAGTTTCTTCGATTCACAGACATGCCGACAGAGGTTGTCTCTATTGTAATATATGTTTTATATTAATAGAAATGTCTTTTTTGGTCCAATAATGTGTATTTGAATGAATATTTGATCCATGGATGATTTCAAATGCTTGAATGTTATTGATTATATATCCTAGACTAGAGCTAACACAATTATATATAGTATGCTTGTCTTGTTTATTGAATGTTGAGGAAGCAATGTATAAATTCAAGCTGTAGTTGGAAAGCTCAACGGGGATCTACATCAACCATCTGGAATAAGGTACGAATCGAGATCCTTTAGTGTTAGATATTTGGTTTCTCTTACATATAGGAAAGGATTGATTTCTGGATTCAAGCTGTCTGTTGTGGTACCACAAGCCATAGGAATTTCTCTCTGTAACAAATATCATACTTACAACTATAAATCATATTCTCTTCCATTATTCCATTTCTTAAAAACAGAGTCAAGAATACTTTAAGCAGAAACAAAATTTCATAAACTGTAGGGTTTACAGTATTTCTTTTAAACCCTTAAAAGCAAAGTTCTATAATTTAACAATATCTTCTATACAGAGCTTAAAAATTAATATTATTTATAGAGTGGTAATAAATAAAATGTATATGTATATAACAAACAATGTAACCAAGAATAATAACCATGCACGCATTATAAATCTCAAATCTAGGTAGGCTTATAGCCTATAAGAATTCAAGGGTTGCAACCCTTTCTATTTAATAAAACCAATTACACAAAAGGCTTTGCATTTAAACTATAACCAGTTTACGTTACTGACCGTGAAAGTAAAAAACCCACAAACTTTTCAACTAGACTGTTTCATGATCTTCTTTCTTAAACTAAATATACAAAAATATTTTATATTAATAGTAAATTTCATTACTGACAGGTTAGGGAAACCCCATTTTTCACAGTTTCAATCTTCTTAGAATTCGAATAGAAAAACCAAAGCAAACGACACAGAGATCACATAACTTTGAGCACAGAGGAGGTTTTATAAACTTAATAATAGTATTACATCTGTAGGTTGTAAGGCTGAACAGTTTTCACCAAAACAACACTTACATCACAGCTTCAAAAGCTTTTGCTACCCAGTGAAGTTTTCACAAGAGTTTGAAATAAAAAATCAAGAAATAACAACAAACTAAAAATCATAACTAGCAGACTGTTCACAACTAGGTTTCCAACCACATGAACCTTCAACCAACCCATTTTGCAAGCAGGAAGAACCCACGACAAGACTAAGGCTTAGCATATTGAAAGCCCACAAAGATAATTCAAGGATGAGCCTGCTTTCCATTCAAGTCTGGAGTTGTCAGCATAGCCTGCAAGTTTTAAACCAAATAATCTTTAAAACAAATATTAATAATTATTAAACCCTAACTTCATAAATCATGGGCAAAAAGGATTGCGAGTTAAGTAGCATTGTATACATGTGCTGTGAACAAGAAGAGTTCGAAACCAGGAAGTTACAACCGCCTATCTTGTCTGTACCAACAAAGGAAAACTTCAAGTCAATCCTGTGACAAAGGCAGCAAGGTTACAACACTTAGACTCCATGATGTCGAGGCAAGGAACAAGCAGTGACAGGGTTAAACCATGTGCAGGCTTCGAGCCAAGCGAGGAAGTAAAGACAACTTGCACAATAAATATTTACTCCCCAGAGAAATCAAGACTACAAGTCTTGATACCAAAACCACTCTGCAATGTAATACAGACTACGGAGCTAGCAAGCAGAGAAGGAGTAGGCCTCTCATGGTTGCAAAGAACCTCACAGCGCAACCTGCATGCCGACAAACCCTCGGAGCCAAATGCCAAGGAGTAGGGTTTCAATTCATTATAAGTCACCAATGCATGGAGGAGAATAGACCACGTGCCTTCCAAATTTTTTAACCAAGCGTGGGTTGTTTCATATGTTCACACTACATAACACCGAGGATGGATTATATCATTGCCAATAACATGAACCATGACTTTGACTATAGTATAAAAGTGCATATTATTAGCCAATAATACAATTAACGTTGCCAACTATAATATAACGTTCATATGATTGCTCATAATTTCAATTTGTCCATCGACCTTATGGACAGTTCACATGATTGCTTACTATGTCAATCATACTATTGTCTATACTATGCTTTAGAACTAGTATATTATAGGAATAAAACTTATAATGTTTTCTACCTTTAATTTCAACCATATGATAATAGTGGTTAGGTAGTGAAACTACCTTATATTGCAAGTTGTATTTTGTTATAACCTAGTATAGTAAATTATAACTCGGTATAGTATTGTAACAATACAATAACAATTGCATTATGGCTATAAACATAACACCATGTACACAGCTTTCCCACTAGCTGTGCAAGAAGATAATCACATTTGTAAACAAATCAAACTTGTTGTTATTGCTTTGCGACTAGTAAGGGAGAATTAGAGTAGAGATATGTTGTTAATTACAATATATTTTATAAACTAATAGCTCTAAACTTTTCACATAAAACACGATGCCGATAAATGAAGGAGTCTTCAAAGAGACTGAAGACAAACATCATTGCAAGAGTTTCTCTTAACAAAACTAACAACTTATTGTAAACTTTACCTTTGAAAAATATAGGATTATGTCCATACATACAGAGCAATGTACTTGAGTTTTTAAACATGACAATAGCAGTAAGATCATGATACAATAGAAGAAATTTATGACAGGATCATGAGCTCTATGCTCACTGTAAGAATCTATAACTGACTAGGTATTATAATCTTTACGACAGAAGGAAACCTTGTCAGAACTCCTTCTTGTAAAATGGCATTAAGTAATAGCCTTTATGGCTTAAATATAAATATTGTCATATATCCAAAACAATGAAGGAAATTACTTTACCTCATCAGAGTCTTGCATCTTATTAATCAATTTTTATACTAGCATCTTATCATGCTAAAGAAGTACTTCTCGACTTAATTCAAAATAAACTCCTACTTGATCAAACACTTACCTGTTGAACCTGTAAGAACCAGCAATCCAATGAGTTAGCAGAATGCTAAGTAAGCCCCGATTTCAAACATGGTTTCTCACCTACTTGACAAAAAGTAAATCATCAGTACAGCTAGCAGCAACTAAATGCAAGTCATTTTTATATAACTTATAAAAATTAAAGTTCTATTAGTTTTTCTATATTTGAAACCAATCATTACAAATTGTTAAACTGTTTCATTTTCTGCTAACCGCTAGCAGTTACTGAACTGCGATTTCAAACATTTTATGTCACTTTAAAAATTTTAATTTTTTATGAAATTTGGGATTATGACACTTACAATCATACAAAAGGAGAGGTAGTGAATGGTTGCATGATTTTGGTGCACTGTGAACACTGTGTTCACTATATTACTTTACCATATGAAACATTAGCGCCTTCATTGACCTGGTGCCAAGTTGTCACCTTGAATTCTCTCTCATACAGAAGATATGTGCCTTCCTTCTTTAATTATCTTTACCTAGATAATAACTAACTTGAACTGAATGTGAACTTACTGAATTGGATGTCAACTTACTCAACTGAATGTCAACTAAATTGAATTGAGTGTTAATTGATTTCAACTAAGTGTCAACTGATTGGACTCCTGAATGTTAATTGAGTGAACGAAATGTGAACTCAATCATCAACTGACTTCTTGGCCACTAGTTAAGAGTTTAATTAAATTTATTTAGTACTTCACAATCAGCGCCATCCACAAAACAACACTTACCATAAATCAAGGAGTAGAATCCTTATTTAACTGGAAAAAAAAAATTGTCCACAAGTGAGACTTAACTGATGTCTTCAAAATTTGATTTCACTAAAGGTCTAACATGGGAAATTTGAATCCTTTACTCTTTGTTTATGCTTATCTCATTTATCATTAATTAAATACTGCATGGTCCACATGTGTATTTATTAATCCACCATCTTATCATATCATACTCACAATAATTGTTCCATACTAATGATCATATGTATTACCCTGAGTCATATAGTCATATGCTAAAGTAATTCACTCTAGCGGTAGCTAATCCCTAAAGGAGACTTGTAGAACCAAGTGACCATGACTAGAATACATCACATCGTATATCCTCATGACTTGATACAACACAAGTCTCCAATCTTGATACAACACAAGACCCCAGTCTTGATACAACACAAGACCATATCTAGTTAAGGAGATCCATATCATAGGGTACCATCTATGAGAATCATTTCACTTGATACAACACAAGTATGCAGTCTTGATACAACACAAGACTAGTCTTGATGCAACACAAGACTCCAATATTGATACAACACAAGATCACAGTACAAGAATCCCACCTCAATACATGAGGACATAGATAGGACTTGATACAGCACAATGGCCTGAGTTGATACCACACAAGTCCTTAACTCAATACAACACAAGTTTCTAACTTGATACCACACAAGTCCCTGACTTGATACAACACAAGTATGGAGAATGACTCCTAATGGTGTACATTTAAAACTCTTGAGTAGAGAAAGGGAAAACCTTCCTTGTGTAAGATAGTTGAAGAGAGTGTCATGAATTTTTAATGGTTGATTGATATCATTGGAGTACTCTAAAATGATCAAATTCATTGAGCTATGAGAACAAATGAGTTGCGTCGAGTGAGATACAAGCAGGTAGCTTGGTTCCTTCGACCCACTAACATCATTACCCAACTTGGGTGTGGCCTTTATCAATGCTTATATTTGGGTGGAATTTCTTAGACTACCTTCTGTGAAATAATAAGTAATTTGTCTTTGTTTATAAGTCTAGAATTGTATTTCTCTATAATGTTATTTGGAATATATGTATTTTTAATGTTATGTATGAGATTATGTTTAATTATAATCATGGTTATTTGATTAATCTCAAATTTGGTCATGTCTATGCATGTTTCATTTTAATGTAATGTTATTATTGTAACCATATATGCAGTTATGAAATTTTGGGCCTCTAAGGTGGACTATATTTTCTATTTAAGAAAAAAAAACCCATGGTGATCAATCACTCGATAGATATTCACTCAACAAGTCTAATCACCTTTTCTGAAAGAGTTTGTTTTACTGCAATTCAATGTTTTCTTTTTAAAATCCTAATTATAAGTTGTTCAAATCATGTTTTTGAATCCATAAATGGATCCAGTCTCCTCAAATAATCCAGAACCCCCATATTAGACAAGTTTAAACAATGTTCTTTAAATCATGTGTTTTCGGTATTGGGCCATAACTTGTTCTACCTCAACCAAAATTTAGCTCCATGTATAAAGAAGCTAGGAAGGAGGGAAAATGGGCATTAATCAGAAATGGGAAAGTTGTTATTAGAGATAGAAACCAAAAGGATAGTAATAAATAGCAGATTAACAGACTTCGGATCTTCTCTTGGAACTGTCAAGGATTTCCATGGAGCAAAGGCCCTAAGTTAAGTTGGATCCTGAGTGAAATTGATATTATATTATTGGTTGAAAATTGGGAGTACGAGGATTCCAAGGTCCCTGATATATATAGATATGTCCTATGGTTAATATGGAATAAACGTTCATGTCGTAGAGGCATTGGGGGTATATCATGTTACATTAGGAAGAACATATCCCCACATGTTAGGATTTATAAGAAAAAACCTTACAACCAATTTATTTGGATAGAGATCACAGACATTAATGATGAAAAAATATACATAGCCATCTATTATTTTTCCCCTATTAATTCCAACTTCTATAAAAAAACCAATTTAGATCAAAATTATCCTTATAATGGTCTAGAACATGGTATTTCTAGTTTAAGGAAGGAAATAAATATCCTTTTGATGGGTGACTGCAATTCTCGAACTTCCAGTAACCAAACTATTCTTTTAAGCAACTATTCCAACCCTAATTCTCTTTGTTTAAACGAAAACCTTCAGCTAGATAATAGGTACAAAAGAAGTTATGAATATCTAGGTAAAAAATTATTTGGCTCTGAGCTGGTCAAATTTTTAGTGCTCAATATCTTATCATTTGCAATGATCTCACAAAATGGACAAACTCTAGCCAGATGAATTGTATTAATGGGCTTGGAGGTAGTGTGGTAGATTATATTGTATTTGATATCCCTATATACAACAAATTAATAGATTTCAACATCTTCAACGACCATGATCCTGACTCTGATCATAGACCTTTAGTTATAACTCTCAGTATTGACATGCATAGCGATCCCAATGAGGAAAACTATCATTGCCAAAAGCACCTGATATTCGATAAAAATAAAGCTGACATTTTTCTCGATGATTTAAAAAATGAGATGTTTCCTTTATCTAGTATGGAGAATATAGAAAATCTCTACCATAATTTTGCTACAACCCTCTCATCGTCCATTAAAAAGTTCTCTATTGAAGTCTCGACTAAAATGAGCAATAGTAAAACCAACCCTAGGTATGATCAAGAGTGTAAAGATGCGAGAAAATAATTGAAGCAAGCTACTACAGATTCGATAAAAATGGACAAGATAAATCACTACAAAGCCTTAATTAAAAGAAAAAAAGGAAGTATCTAAGTAAAAGGAATGAATATCTCCTACACCTCTCCAAGGTGGCTCCTAAGAAATTCTAGAGGCAAATTCTAACTTGCAAAACAAAAGAAGACAATAAAATTTCTTTAAAAGATTGGAATTCCTATCTTAAAAAGCTTTATGAATCCTCAGATATTAGAGATAACATTCAAACCCTTCTTACAACGAAAGAAGTTTTCTCATTAGAAGACATAGATTTCGAGGTTAAGCACTTAGCAAGTGGAAAAGCTAAAGGCATTGAAGGCTACCAAGTGGAAATCTTAAAAATTGGAGGGCCTGTCCTCATCCCACACATCCACAAACTCTTTAACCAAGGGGTCAAGCAAGGGTTTCCTACACCTTGGACTCAAAGCCTCATTATTGCTATTTTCACTGAGTGGTGATAAAAATGACCCCTTTAATTATCGGAACATTATGATTATCCCTCTCTTAGCTAAGTTATATGGTATTATCTTATAAAAGAAGATCAATGAATGGATATAAGTGGAAGGTAAGCGGGCTAAATGCCAAACAGGATTTAGAAGGAATCATTCAACCATAGACCACCTCGTTACACTTAGGATCATTGCAGAGGAATACCGTAATAATAAGTTTGACCTATTTTGTTGCTTTGTGGATTTTAGAAAAGCTTTTGATGTAGTCCCTAGAAATAACCTGTGGAATATGCTAGAGGAGCTTAAGGTTCTTTTTGAGTTGAGAGATGTTGCTATAAGGTTATACGAAAAGGTCATCGCCAAGTTTAAGAATAATGAGTGGTGGACAACAGATATAAATTGTAATTTTGGATTTAAACAAGGTTGCCCCCTCTCCCCTACCCTTTTTGGCATTTACATAGATAAGCTAGAAAAGTGTTTAGAAGAAGCAGGTTGCACCGGTACAACCTTACCTGGGATAGTTATCATCCTCCTACTTTATGTTGATGATATTGTTCTTCTGGCAAGGCGTCCTTCTAATCTCGATAAGCAATTAAGAATTCTTAAAGATTTTTTCTCTAACATGGGTATGACTATTAACATCGACAAGACATAAATCATGATTATATAATCTAAGAAATACACCTATGCAAATTTTATTTATGATAAAAGAAATCTAGAGGAAGTGACTTCTTACAAGTATCTCGAAATCGATATTCATCACAAGCTTAATTGGAACTATACCATTGAGAAAATGATTAATGGAGGGTGGAAAGTGTATTTTGGTCTTGAAAATAACTGTAAATCATCCAACCTGGTCATTTGGGATAAAAAGAAGTTCCTCTTTGAAACTATTTTCATCCCTATTCTCTTGTATGGTTGTAAAGTATGGGGGTACAACATTTCTAGAGAATCTTAGAGGAATATCGAGCAAATCCAAAAGCAGTTTATAACTTATAACCTCAAAAGTAAAAGCAATATGCCTTATCATATTCTCCTCATAGAAGTGGGTTTTTCCCCCATCGAGAGCATGGCTATGACTAGGTACATGATGTATAAGAATATGATAAATAACATGGGAAACGAGAGACTTCCTAAAATTTCTTTAAACTCAAGTTAAAACCAATTACGCCTCAAGCGGTGTTGGTGTAAAGATACCATGGCTTGGTTAAACCTTTGGGGCACTGATGAAAATGACATTTTGCAGAACATTGATAATGCCAAAAATATTATCACTTCTAAGTTTAAAGAGAAATTGTGGTGTGAGAAAAATTTAGCGGTTAAGAGAAAATTAAGATACTATAAGGAGGTCATTAATCCCAACTTGGAAGATCAGAAGTATCTCTCGGTGGTAACTAGGTCATGGAAGAAAATTAATATAGCCAAGGTTAGAATGAACTCTCATGAACTCCATAGCAAAATAGGGCGTTGGTTTATTCCTAAAACTCTGTGGGAAGAAAAGGTTTCTCATTTGTGTGAGTCTATGAGCATTGAGGATGAAAAACCCTTTCTCTTAGAGTGTCTTTCTTACACCCACATTAGATTTGAGTTTCATAGTATTTGCTACAATACAAACCCTTATAACTTCCTAACTTGCCAAAACTATACTAAGCTTGGAAAGCTTCTTGGCAAACATTTTGAGCAGGGGAACGAGATTTTAAAGTAAACCAAATATTATCCTTCTTAAGGTAGGATAGACCGAAGTTGGTCTCATCATCATCATCATCATAAAACCAATATATCCAATTACAATTTTACATCATATCAAATAAAAATTTAATTTCTATTAAAACAAATTTATTTCTGAACCATTAGATTTACCCAATAAATTATGAGCCTAGTATTTTCCAAATTAACATAAATACATGATAGAATAAATTAATATTGGTATACATAGCTTAGTGAACTTTGACTTGTGTAAGTCAAATACCCCAATAACTATACATTGCTATATAAAAGTTTCGTTTGATGTCCCATGATTCCACCCTTAGTGGTAATCCCTATTAGAATGCTTTCAATTAGAATGCTTTCAATACAATCTATGTCATTGTAAGTAATCAATGGTTACACTAACTCAATACAAAAAAGCTTAATGTTTTAAAGGTTGTTTTTCTCTATTCGTAGCAATGATACAGTAAATTCCAAATAATACACGCTATACTTGTTCTTGATTACATAACACACTTAGCTGATAGAACGAATCATTATTTTATATGGAATTCGGTCTACGGATTGTGTTGCATTACTCTGTGTAACAATCACTTGAATTTATTACAAGATTAACATTATATTTTATTTCATTATGTGTTATGTGTTGGTTTTATTTATCTTTTAATTAGCATAGATCCAAATCCTAGGTGTTATCAAGTGCTAAGAGCATCAAATCTTTTGCATCAAATCTTTTGAGGTGTAAACCTTTTCTTAAGTATTGCACTCAAGAAATTAACAATTTTGGTGTGTCCTATATAGCTATTGATTTGATTCAAAGTAAAAACACATCTTTTTATTTAAGGTCGACATATAATATTTTTATTATTAATATTTAATATTATTTATGGCCTACATATAATTTTTTTTTTTTTTTTTGTTAGGAAGAAACATTACAACATCTCTCCCATACATGGTTTTAAAACCATGTGCAATGCCCTCCTAAAACTATGGGTTGTTTAAGAGGCCTTGCACATGGCCTTAAAACCATTTGCAAAGCCCTCATAAACCATGAGTTGTTTAGGAGGCCTTGCACATGGTTTAAAAACCATTTGCAAGGCCCTCCTAAACAATATATAATAAAACCATGGGTTGTTTAGGCGCCATTTCATATGGTTTTAAAACCATGTGCAAGGCCAACATTGGGGATTAATAATTTTTTTTTATTTTTTATTGTTTTGTTAGGTTGGAACATTACAACATCTCCACCATATTATTATTTTGTTAGTAACAAACTTTACATCTCTCGTATAACAATATTATTTTGGGCTGACATTAAATGGACAAATAGTACAAAATCTTCCTCATAACAAAAGTTACAAGATCTCCCTCATACTAGCCTATAGAGAACGTAGACAAAATAATGACCTGATACAAAAGTATACATGAAAAATGAAAAATATCATTAGATGAAATACAATACATTTTGCCTTACAAAAAGACACGAATGTCGTTCATAGTTGAAACTTATTTCAACTCCAATGCCAGAGAGCCAGAATATATATATATAAAACCACATTTATTGAAAAACATGAAAGAATCTAATGCGAGATTAGAGGAACTGCTCCTTATCTCTGTGCAGCCGCATGGACTTTCAAATCGAATGAGACGGGCGTCGCTCTTTTGACTGCAGTTGAGTGAGAGATCTGTGTTTCTACCGCGAGAGAACGAAGAAGACTAATCTCACTCATCGAGACCTCACAACTCAATATTATTTTTAATGAGTTGTGAAATAATTTTAGGTTATGAATTTCTTGCCCAACCAAACAACTTAGTCACTTAATACAGATTTTAAAGTTATAAAGATTAAATTAGGTATCCAATTTTAAAAATGATAATTTTCTTCTTTGCAAATCTAAATCCAGAGAAATTGCTGAAGTAACTAGCATAAATAATTTCGTCGATTTAGATTAGGAGCACATCAATCTGTATACTCCAAAAGAAGAAATGTACAGAGCATAGATTTGTGAAATATTCAAACAATATTACAGGAGGCACAACACAATGAAATCCAACAAACTATTGGCGTCTATAATCGGACTTTGAAACTGAAAAATAATAGTTATTTCTCATACACCAAATTTCACTTAAATAAATAAACTATTGGCGTCTATAATCGGACTTTGAAACTGAAAAATAATAGTTATTTCTCATACACCAAATTTCACTTAAATAAATGACTAAAAAACATAAGTAACATCAAGCTGTTCAGAATGAATGAACTAAAGTGGACCTTCTAATCCTTCGTTCCAACAGAGGAGTCTAAATATTAAATCCTGCAAGCGAGAGAGTGGGAGAGGGAGACCTCTCATCTTGATCTTCCTGTAGTTGCGCAGGAATATTCAAATCGAATGAACACGGTGCTATGTTTTCCTTTGTAGGAGGAGAAGAGATCTTCGTGTCTACCATCCCCAAGGAGGAAGAGGAGTCGGAATTACGAGTTGCAGCATGAATTACATTTTTTACTACGCCTTCTTCCACACAATCAAGGCCAATGTGTCTCCTCATCTGAGGCCCCACAATCTCACCAAACAACTTCGTGACCATAGGCTGTTGCTGAAGAAGATTAGTAGGGTACTCTGCAAGATCGAGGGAATGACTAGGGTTAGAGCGAGGACCATGGCAGGGAATGGGATTGGGAGGATGAATCTCAGGAGGAGGAGCAGTAATCCTGCTCATTCTGTCATCCTCCATTCTCACTCGACCATTCATGAAAAGGTGAGTCCAGGGTTTCACTTGTTTAGCTATGGCGGATCTAGGAAGCAACTTCTTCTTGCGATTATTTGGGAATCTAGCAACATGCCGGGCAAGAAGGCTAGTGGTGGCAACGGAGGCGCCAGTCCACGAGTCAAGTGCGGTGCTGTTATTTTGGGTGGTGCAGCTCTGGTTGTGACGGCACATTTCGAGGAGGAGATCGAGGGGGGCAGCGGGAAAGTTAGTTTTGGCAGTGGGTCCTCTCAAAGATCTAGCGGCTCTGTCATATTCTCTGGCTGCCTCCTCACCGGTATCAAAGGTGCCCAACCACAAACGATTTTTACTTGAGGGAACTCTGATCTCTGCGCCGTATCGGCCCCATGGCCTTTCTCTCACGCCTATGTAATGAAAATCCTTGGCTGCAATGGCATTACATCTCTCATTATTGGCATCGCCTCTAGGAGCCATGGAGCTCTTCTCCTTAAAATGCGGATCAAGAAGGAAGTGAGCTCAATGAAAGAGCGGCCGAGACGAAGAGAAAGACCCCCTTCTATTTATGATGGAAGAGAGACGGCTGGGTTGAACGGTTGAACCTCACGCCTGGCAATACGGATGACTCCGGTTGATGGGCCCTCCGGAAATTGAATAAGCTCTGTATCACGATTCACTAGGTGGTCTTTGACCCCATTCTCGCGCGGCTCTTTCGGCACGGGCACATTCTCTAATGCGTTGCGCCAATTCCGCCCCCTGAGCATTGACAATCATAAATTTCCCGTAACCTTGCAATTGATAAAATGTTGAGATTCGAGAAGATGAAAACTTCGATGGCTGTTGAAAAATCAGGCGCAACTGCAGGATGGAATATACAAATTAAGGATCGTTTTTAATATATACAAATTAAAAACAGCGAGAGAAAGAACGGATTATTTTCCAAGTAAAGTCAGAATATACAAATAAAAAAGAGTGGAGGAGAGGCGGACACTGGACAGTATGGGTTGAACCCCACGTGCGAGATGGCGCCGGCAGATTGGTATAACAAAACTCAACAGTCTGCGTATGGCTTCGTTGTCGTAAAGAAGTCTGCTCGTTCAATCCATTCGCCCGGTTAACTGTGTGGCTGATTATGCGCTGCGCCAGCTTCCGTCCCCTCGAGCATTCGTTATCAGAGATTTACGGTAACCTTGGAAATATCAAACTTTGACACGTTGAATTCGTGGATGATCGCGTAGGATAAACAGCAAGCATAACGTTCCCATTATTGCGTTTTGGCTCCTCATTTCTATCAAATTTGTGTTTGAAAACCTTATTCTTGATCAAATTTGTATTTATTGTACCATGTTAGAGGCTTTATTAATGGAGCTGTCTAAAAAGAACACTTTTTAACTTTTCTGACAGTTTGTGGAGCCACATTTGGTTATATTTTCTTGCATTTTAATGTTTATGCAATTAAAATTGTATTTTTAAGTGCAGAAACATATTCAATATTGTTATAAAAAAATTTGTGGCAACCAAATTATATAAATTTAATAATTGTTATATGGAATTTTTGGAAATTTCAAATAGAGTTAGATTTTTATTATAACTTTTGTATAATGTTGTTCTTAATTAATTTAGAAATTAAAAAATAAGATGTTTAAAATTTTGATTAGAATTTTGAATTTATAGAAAAATAATAATTTTTAAAAAATATTTATAAAAACAAATAATTTCATCAAACAACTTAATTTTAGTTGCTAAGTTTTTGTGGTGGTAGGTTTCAGTTGAAGATGTAGGAGAAACCACACTAGCAGGTTGACCATGTAGACTTTTCGAATTTGTCAAGAAAGGTGATGTGATACAACTTATTCAATTATCAGGAAAGGTGATGTGATGAGAAGATACAACTTATTCAATTATCAGGAAAGGTGATGCGATGAGATGTGATGAGAAGTGAAGATACATTATCCCAGAAGTGAAGATACATTATAAAGGTGATGTGATGAGAAGATACAACTTATTCAATTATCAGGAAAGGTGATGTGATGGTAACATCAGACTATCCGTTGGTGCTGGAAATCGAAATTACCATTGGCTTCGGTTCTCATAGTTGCAGACTCTGGTTCGCTCTTCTTCTCTCTATGCAAGTAAAGTAAATCTTGACGATGAAGGTAGATATTTATAGGCATGCACTCACCCTACATGTGATCATTCGATGGCATAGCAATGTCTTGTCGATCACATGGGCTTCTCATTTGACGTATTCCAAAATTAACTCACACACTTGAGCTCTGACTTGTACCTATCAGGACAGTTATGGCGAGGACGACGGATGGGACCAAAAATCATGACGTCATTTTCCTCGAACTTGTCGAATTAATGACACTTCGTTGTCATAACCACCTAAATTTTTTTCGGGTATCCGCGCTTTAATGGCGTCCAACTGTCATTCCCACTCCTATTGTGATTTGCATGCCCCTGTCATAGACGTTCAACAAAACAGTTTTCTTTTCTCTTTTTCTTCTATTTTTTCATACTTTTTCCTTCTCACGCAGTCGTGTCACAGCCATCATGGTAAGGTTTCAGGAGGCTGTCATTTATCATTCTTGCAACCAGTGTTCCATCCAGCTTATGTAATTTTACTACAACAACCTCAGTGATGTGCGCGATCACATATGGCCCTACCTAATGCGTCTTCAATTTTCCTAGATGCTTCAAAAAATCATTGTTGTACAGCAAAACAAGTCCACCGACTTTGAAGTGCTTTGCTTTAATATGGTGATCATGCCATGCTTTTTTTCTTTGCTTTTCTATGTTTTGATGGAACCCTGGGACAAAACGTTCCTCCTCCATTTGAACGAGTTGAGACAACCTTTGCTCGACAACATCTACGTCGGTCATTTCTGTTAACGCAACAATTATTAGGCTCGGCACAATATATTCCATCGGCACAACAACTTCTTGTCCATACACCAGTCTAAATGGAGTGTGTCATGTCAATCACTTGCAAGTTGTGAGTACTCCCATAGCAGAGCTAGAACTTTCTGATCCCAATCATCTATGTGTGCATTGCATACTTTGGTTAATACATTTTCCAAAATCTTGTTCAAGGCTTCAATCGTTCCATTCTCTTGAGGATGATAGGGTGTCATTTTCCTATGCTGAATCTGGAACTCTGCATTAAGCTCATCAATCTTTTTTTTAACAAAATGCATACCTTGATCACTTAGAAGAATTTTTGGGCAGCCACATCTTGTCACCACGTTTTCAAATAAAAACTTCACCGCAGTCACAGTGGTACAATCTTTAACAGGTGCAGCTTCATCCCATCTGGTTAAGTAGTACGTCGCTATGATAATATAGCGTGCACTGGTCCTTTTCCCTGGTGGACTGATAGGACCAAGAAAATCAACATCCCATTTATAAAATACTTGAAGGGTTATATGTGGCACTAGCAGCATTTCGTCGCGTCTCAACGTTTTTCCTTTTCTTTGAAAAACATCACAGCTTTGGAAAAAGCTCTTAGTATCCATATGTATGATCGACCACCGTAATTCCACTTGCAATATCTTGTGCACGGTTTCCTTTCCAGCGTAGTGTCCTCCTGCGACATCGGCATGTGCTTCACTCATTATCCAATGTCGTTTGTGGTCAAAAACACATCAATGCAATATTTCATCAAGGTCCATCTTGTATAGTTGTCCAGCGATCAATGTAAAATCAACGAGTTTGACGAACAATTGTTTCTTCTATGCAGTGGTGAACCCTTCGGGTGCATAACCTGTACTCTAAAGTTGAATGATAGCCTGAAACTTTTTATCAACTACGGTAACTACAAATAATTACGCATCGGGCAAGTTATCTGCCAAGTTGTTTGTTCTTCACCACTTTCTATTCTCAACAAGCGATCAGGCCCCACATTCAGTCAACCAAGTTTAACAATGACTTCAAAATCAAATTCTTGAAACAGGAGGATCCATCGACAGATCTTCCCCCCAACACTGGATTTTTTACTATGTATTTTAATTTTGAATGATCAGTGTACATTTTAAAATGTCCACCCAACAAATAGTATCGGAACTTCTGTAGTGCATATACCATGGTGAGTCCTTCTCTTTCTATCGTAGTGTAGTTTTTATTTTTCGTCGACAGCTTTCTGCTGGAAAAAGCAATAGGGTGGTCAATCGCGCCCTCATCTAGTTGTGTCAAGACTATGTCGGCCATGATAGACGACGCATTAACATGAACATGGAACTACTTCTTCTAGTCTGGAAATACCAATATTGGTGTGGTGTCCATCTTGCTCTTTAACTTGTCTAAACTTTTCTGACAAGCTTCTGTCCACCAAAACTTTGCATCTTTCTTCAACAATTTCTCCATAGGTGCAGTTATCTCTGCATATCCTTCGATGAATTTTCTATAATAGCATGTTTCCTAGCATTGATCTGAGTTGGGTGACTGATGTAGGTGGTGGTAAGTCAAGGATAATCACAAATTTTGTTGGGTAGACCAAAATTTCGTCGCGACACACAACATATCCTAACAATACACCAAATGGTGCACAAAAAATACATTTCTTTGAATTAACGCGATCTGATACTGGAAACAACGCTCCATCATCATGCGTAGACTCTCAATATGATCTCTTACTAGACCAAACACAGTCCAATCATCAAAGTAGACTTCAATAAATTTATGTATAAAATATTTGAAAGCAGAAACTACTATTCTAGAAAAAATAGCAGGATCATTCTTGAGTCCAAAGGGAATTACCGTATATTGATAGCAACCCCATTCTATGACGAAGGTCGTTTTGTGTCGATCCTCCTTTATTTCTTACTTGGTGATAGCCAGAGAAGTCATCGGTGAATGAATACATCTCCTATCTGGCAATGCTTTCAAGTACTTCATCCATGAATGGAGTTGGGAATGGATCGTGCATGCCTGCATCATGCAGGTTCCTCAGGTCGACATAGATCCTGACTTCACATGTTGTCTTTTATCCTGAATCACTATAGGACTGATCCATTATGATTCTTCAATAGGTTCAATGATTCATGCATCGTAAATTTGGTCCAAATCATCGTTCACCTTCTCTTTATACCTTGGATTCAACCTATAAGTTCGCTGCTTAACTAGTTTTGCATCTAGTTTCAAGGATATTTTCATTTCCCCCAGATCTCCTACTATTCCCTTCATCTCTGAGAAGTTGGTAGGGAACATATCTTGGAATTCATGCAGTAAGTCTATGATCTTTGCTACTGTTTCATCATCCCAATAATATCATATATTGGCTAACTTCAGGTTTTTCGGCGAGCCAATGTTAACTTTCACATTTTTTAGCGGCTTGAGGAACTATTTGCTCGAAATACCACTTCCTTTGACCTCATGTGTATTATTTGATTCTGGTACATTAATGTTGGTAGGATCATCATCTGGTTCTCCATCCATATTGTAACAATCCATCCATTGCTGGATGGTCGCGCTGCATTGGTGGGAATTTTCCACTTCGAGAGGAATTTCAGCGAATATCTTCTCCTTTATCATTTGAAGTGCAACATCAATTGTCATCGTTTCTCATCAGCAAATGCAAAGGTGTGTACAAATTGTTTAACCACTTCGTCCAATCCTGAGTTCCTTATTGCAAATACATGGATGTTTACCATCTTCTGGTTGTCATTTCCAATGTGTATATGAAATCATGAACCCATTCCTGTCGCGAGTATTCTGCAAACATTGTGCGACATTGATTGAGGTGTTCAACAGAATTTAATAACCATGTGTAATTTTGACTCAAAACTATGACTTCTTCGTCGAATTTGACTTCCAACAATCTTCTGCATTGTGTCCATTCTGATATGGATTTCTTATGCATACCCCACCATCTAACAAGCGTAGTTTTCAACACATAGTCTAACGTGGACAAGCGTTGCAGTTCTGATACCAGTAATAAACGGAGGCGAATGGAGTCATCTACTATAGAATTGGAGGAACACCATAGATGGAATGACATGATATGGTTCTGGGGGTCTTCACCTGCTTTACNTAATGGTGTAAAGATAACCGGACTGGGCATAGATGAGGTCAAACTGCTGGGATTTAAGGATAGCCTCTTCCTCTGACTGGGGTCGCTCAGCTGCCACATCCTTAGCAATGAGCGGAAGGAGGGACTTAAGGAACCAGTCTAGGAAGATCCGGTCATCTAGTTTGATTTTGCAGAGGCTACGGCGTCGCCGCCATTCATGGATGTGGTCGGTGATATGGGTAGCCGTGTTCTGTCTACATGAGAGAAGGATCTCGACGCCTGCGTCATAGCGAACAGGCAACTGGAAGAACTGGAGGAAGGTCGAGGCCAGGGACGTGAAGGTGGTGTGGGTGCCGTGGGGCTGGTCGATATACCATTTGGTAGCTGAGCCAGTGAAAGTACGCTGTAATAAACGGAGGCGAATGGAGTCATATACTATAGAATTGGAGGAACACCATAGATGGAATGACATGATATGGTTCTGGGGGTCTTCACCTGCTTTACCCTCAAACTTAGGGATGTCCGAGGGTAGTTTGGTAGGCATGTGGGGCCACGCAGGGTTGTGCCGGATGGGGTCATTGGTGAGCCTAGCTAGGTCAGGTAGGTTGAGGCTAGCCATATATGGTAAGCTGGATGGGGGGTGCAATACGGTCGTGGGTTGGACCACGTTGGGGCCCATGCCTCCAGGTGGAGGGATGATGTGAGGGATGTTACTTCCAAGTGGGGGAACTACAGTAGCAGGAGTTACTATTGGAGTAGGTATGGGTATTCCTGCCGTAGGAATAGGTACAGTGAGAGGAACG